>QLTV01004104.1:1374133-1400985 GCA_003457575.1 Thermophis baileyi | reverse complement strand
TTTATTCTGTTCTTTTCTATTCTGTCTTTTTATTCTTCTTTTCTATTCTATTCTATTCTATTTTTTATTCTATTCTTTTCTATTCTATTTTTTATTCTATTCTCTCCAAGGTCCCTTTCAACTCTGTTATTCTATTCTATTCTATTCTTAAATTGCTATAATTGAAAGGGTAAAATTTTAGCAGAATGAAGAAACGGTCTTGGAAAGCTACTTTTCTCACAAAAATTGGCATGAAGAAGATAATGTCTGTGGATATGCAGGAGGGAGGCAGGGCTGACTTATGCAGCTCTGATGCTGCCAGGAAAGGGAGGCAACAGCTGCTAGGAAAATGTGGTAGGCTTTAAGCAAACACCTGCTCTCTTTGGGGTTCCTACACACCACCACTATCCAGGGCTTGATAAAATTGAGGCTTCTAGAATGTAGCCTTGATGAAAAGACATCCCTCCACTTTAGATTCTGTACCAAACTATGCAGGTCAACATTGCAGCTGCCGGAGAACCAAATAAAGCAAGGCTATGAATCATGCATTTCACTCCAAAAAATCACTGCAACTGACTTTGAGAAGGATCATGGTGAATCTAATCTTTTATCCAATCCTTCTAATTAGATAAAAATAATTATCTCTATTAGCCAATATTTTTGTCTGTCAAAATGGCAAATGTCAGAAAGAGAGATATTGACTAATAGTATAATCCTTCTGTCAAGAATTTAATCTCAGTTAGAAGCCATTCTGAGGACCTGATATGCTAAAGCTCTGCATTTGTTTTCCTCTTAAAGGAGCTAAATTACTCCGACTGCAGGAAAAATGCTCCATGTCTAAACTTGGGCCAGCAATTCCCTACTGGTGCTCAGGCAGCCAACAATAGTCATTGGGAATCTGTCAGCATTTAACTGATTAAAAATTATACCCTTACCAACATCAAGCAGGTGACATAGCACACTGTTACATTCTTGGCACTGAAACAAAAAGCCACTCTTGTTCAGCCTGCTGCTGAGTAGGATATTATAGGGACCAGAGCTCTGTATTAGCATCTCCTGTGAAACTATAAGGTAGTAGCTGATCAGAAAACTATTTGTAAGCCAGGAGGAGTACTATTTCTCACCACTAGGTAACGTGAACCAATATCTGATTCAATCACCTGTTTAAATATACTGTAGCTTATTGAATAATCATCAGTTGGCCGGCTTCACATGACCCTATGCCTAATATTATTTAGAAACCCAATGGATAAGTTCAAACAATACATTAAGCCAGAATCTGCTGCATTAAACCAACCAATATTATTTTTGTTTGTGTGAGCATGTCTGTATGTTTACAGACCTATAACCAATTTTGATAAAACTGATTTTAAAAGTCAAACTCTTTGTCAAGCATTGTTGTGCTAATATAGCACCAGTAAAGATATTGAGGTAAATAAAAAGGTCCTTTTCTGTTATCTTTGGAAGAAGCTTAAGATCCTGTATATAGTGCATCCTGCCTTTTTTTTATTTCATTGATATTGATAAAGCTGAGAGACAGCAACGTCTCAATAGAGATTTGAAATTGACTATAAGATCTAACACTTTAGTATAAACTTTTCAATTCCATGTTGCATTATAAACATATAAAAAAATAAATGTTTCTCACATTCTGATGTACAACTGGAATAGCTAAGTCATCAGTTATTATGTGGACCAGAATGAAGATGGAAATATTTAAATGAGAATAATAATCATTACCATAATAACCACCAGAATTACGTTGACCTCTCATTCTCTCACAACTGGCAGCACCAGATTCAAAGAATCAAAGGACAATTCAGCTCTCAACCTAGATAGATAGCTTTTCCAAAAGCATTCCTGATGCAGGAGGTGCTGTCAGTCATCTAATCTTTCCTGACTGGGACTGACATTGCCCCCCCCCCTTTTTTTTTCTTTTTGTGCTGAGCAGCTGGAGTTCATCTGTGGCCACAAACATACAATGTCCAGGATAATCAGCAAAGTTCTCCATTCCATTACTTTACCAAGGAGTCTGATAATAGTGGGCTCCAGTTTCCTGGCAAAGCATTCAAGCAAACAAGGGGAGGTGCAAGCAATCCCATAATGGTTACTTCAAGCAATCTATTCAGTTGTACAAATGACATGAATATCAAATCACAACCATGTGTTCTGGTTCTAAATGCATCTAAATTAAACCTTGCATTCACTGCCCATAGAGCAATACCTTGGTGGATGGTAAGGATGCTTACTGCATTCAGGGAGAAAGAACCCATAACCAATACTCTGTTAATCACAGCAACACAGAGTTCAGTATTTCTTTAGTTTATTGGGGGAACAGATCCAAAAAGAAAAGTGACATATATAACATAGAACATGGAGACATACTATCATACTGGTCTGGGCATGAACCTAGAATTCTTTGAAACATACTAGCATACTTCTATTCATTTTTTTTTTAAATTCTTGCCTATTGCAGGACTTTCCAGCTGGGTGAGAGCCTAAAGCAGGGGTGTCAAATGCGTGGCCCGGGGGCCAGATGCGTCACACACTGGCCACCACCACCCCCCCTTAGCACAGGGGGAAAAAGTTGCAATACGTCACGTGATGATGTGAGTTTGACACCCCTGGCCTAAAGCATGGGTGAATATCTGGGACCAGTTCCTGTGACTCTGAGAAGATCTGTGTTAGGTGGATGACTCCCAGTAGAGTCTTTAGGTTGGTATAATTCATAGGAGCATCAAAGATCTCTGGCCTTGGTTTACTCATTCCTGTTAAGATTTTGAGTGTCCGAGCCAACCAGACCAGATTCTCCCAAAAAGGTTCCATCAAACAATAACAACCGAGGCTGAAATACGAAACACTCCTCACTGTTAATGAAAACAATGAAATGATACAATGGATTGAAGTTGTGGAACTTTGTGGGAGACAGACCATGTCAGATTGGAAATCAACATAATGCAGATACAAGCAATAGAATAAAATCAAACCAGTGTGTTATATTAAAAAGACAAACTAGGAATACACATCAAAATAGTCAAGAAAATGTTAAGACAACATCTATCCACACAAGATGAGTTTAAATCCCCAGGACTAGATGGATTACATCCCAGGGTTCTGAAGGAGCTGGCAGACGTGATCTCGGAACCATTGAATCATACTTTTTAAAACTCCAGGGGTACTGGGGAACTACCAGAGGATTGGAAATGAGCTGATGTGGTTCCAATGTTCAAAAAAAATGGACACAAGAAACTACATACCAAATCACCTTGATATCAATACCTGGAAAAGATAATCAAGCATCGGATCTGCAAACACCTAGAAACAAGCAAAGCTATTACTAGAAGCCAACATGGGTTGCCAAAAACAGATCATGCCAATCAAAACTTATTGCATTCCTTGACAAAGTAACTGAATTAGTGGCATAATTTAGGACCAGTGACATGCTGTGGACATAGCATGTCAGTAAGGCACATTTGACAAAATAAACCACAGCCTACCTCTTGGTAAGATAGAAAAATGTGGAATAGACTGCATCAACACCTGATGGATTTGTAGCTCACTGACCAACTGCATTCAATATGTAATCCTCAATGGAACTACATCTACCTGGAGGGGAGCATGCAGTGGGGTACCCCAGTGTTTTGTCTTAGGTCCAGTACACTTCAACATCTTCATAAATGATTTAGAGGAAGGGATAGAAGGAGTACTCATCAGATTTACAGACACTACCAATAGCCAACACTTTGGAAGGCTCAAGATCTAGAAGGATATTGATAGACTTGGACACTGGGCTCTATCCAACAAAGTGCAATTCAATGGTGAGAAAACTAAGGTTCTACACTTATGCAAGAAATGTACAAGTATAAAATAGGTAGCACCTGGCTCAACAGCAGTAACTAGGAAAGGGATCTAGATGTCCAAGTGGACAATCACTTAAGTATGAGTGAGCAGTGCGCTACAGTTGTATCAACAGAGGAATAGTATCAAGATCACATGAAGTGTTAGTACCGTTTATACTGCACTGATAAGACCACATTTGGAATACTGTATCTAGTTTTGGTCACCAGGATACAAAAAAAAGATGTTGAGACACTAGAAAGAGGGCAGAGAAGAGCCACAAAAATGATTAGGGAGTTGGAGGAAAAAGCATATGATGAACAGTTGTGGGAACTGGGAATATCTAGTGTAATGAAGAGAAGGATTAGGGGTAACAGATAGAAGTCTTACAATATTTGAGGGGCTGTCACAGAAAATAGGAGTTCAATCTACTCTCCAAAGGACTTGAGGCCAAGACAAGAAGTAATGGATGGAAGCTTAACAAAGATAGATCCAACCTAAAATTAAGAATAAATTTCCTACCAGTGGGACCAATTAACCAAGAGAACGGCTTGCTCCAGAAGTTGTAGGTACTCCATCACTGGAGGTTTTTACGAAGAAATTGGGCAGCCATTTATCCGGAATGATATAGGGTCTCCTGCTTAAGCGGGGGAGGGGGGTTGGGGGGGGTGGACTAGAAGACCTCCAAGGTCCCTTCCAATTCTGTTATTCTATATATTCTGTAGTCACAGTAAAACACAGAATAAAAATTTAATTTGAAAGCACCATAAGACAAAGGATTAGCTTAAAGCAGCCCCCCTAAACTGCACTGAATGTGAAGAAGGGTCATACCTGTAAAGGAAAAGTAATGGATAATTGAATAACCATGTTCTAACTTTACAGTATAGAATTTACAGGTGACAATTCAGTAACTTCATTCGCCTTTCATTTAAGCTTAACTCTATTTCTAGCTGATCCAGACCTATCAAAAAGGCAGAGTAAAGAACATTCCTTTTCCTTTCCATGCATATTAAGTACCAACTATAGTCAGCCTGCAACACCCAGCTTGCCATTCAGTCTTGATTTCTCTCCAGCAAAGTTGGCCTGTGAAGCAGGAAAATAGAGACTGATATATAAAGCACTTGCCAGCCAAATGGCTTTGTTAGTGATCTCATTTCAGTGAAAAAAAACCTGGAGATTCAGAAGGGAATTGCACTGAAATGTAACAAACAAAAGGAGTGAAATGACATAGCATTTTGCAGATGCACACACACATTATGCTCAAAGCTATCTGTTCCCAAGCACTAAAAATGCAATACACATCTCTTTCTACATCACCATCTTTCAATACCGTAGCATAGTAATAATGCTATGCTATCAGCATATTACATGAACGAGGAGGCTACATTAGTCACCAGTATGTTTTTGGCTGCAACTTGCAGGTCAACCTTCCATTATGTGAACAGGCTTATCCAGTATGTTCTTCCCACCAGACGCCCCACTTACACCCTGCTTTTGTGAAGTAAAGAGAATGGAGGGATTGTTTTCCAGTCACTGCTTTGCTCCATATCTTCTAACTTGCCAGAAATTACCTATGACAGAATTTTTCTGAAGAGTACTGGTTGTTGTCATCTTTAATTTGCCATGTTTCCTTTTCCTTTTTGTTAGTGTCATAGTTCTATTCTATTTATTACTATTATTTCTGCATTTCAAAATCTTGATTAGTGATTAGTTATTTCTATTTTTATTTATTCTCACCATGGATATTTTAACTTATTTTATGATTTTTCACTTCCGATTAATTCCTCAACTACTATCTGAGCCTGTAATTGATTTTGTGATATAAAGTGGAATAAATAAATCAACTGCAAGCATCACATTTCTTTTCCATATTGACACAATTTGTATTAATAACAGACACTACGTATGTCGCTTGGTAGTTACAGACCTCCCAATTATACGTAAAAATAAATTTTCTGCATCATATTTA
Organism: Thermophis baileyi; assembly: GCA_003457575.1. NCBI lineage: Eukaryota > Metazoa > Chordata > Lepidosauria > Squamata > Dipsadidae > Thermophis > Thermophis baileyi. The sequence continues at coordinate 1,395,200 of QLTV01004104.1, read as the reverse complement.
CAAATCTCCCTACCCTGCTAAACATTCCCTATAACTCTGCATTAGTTATTATACCATTCCACAAGAATAGACACATTATTCTCCCTTTGAAAAACTGTATTTACGAAACCTAGAAATCATTCCTATATAACTTCTTTCATTTAGGTTGAGCTGAACAGAGTGGAGGGAACCTACAATAATAAAAATCATAGATTAAATTTCATCTACATATGCAGAAGCATAGAAAATACAATTTACAAGGTATTTGAGAGAAGTCTATTGTCACATTACCAAATTAAGGCATTCCAATCTGGTGGTAATGGTAAGAACATGACTGGGAAATAATGCCCCCAAAATCTTTCATTGTATCTGTATGACCCAGACTGATTTCTCCAAATTGTTGAGAGTATGATGGCAGGCATGGCTGCAACTGTTAATTCTTCATTGAAATAATTAATTCAGCAACAAAATGGCCACAACTTTCTATTTTCCACTGGAAAAAGATACAATATTTCTCTTAGATAAGAGTCTGGGTCATCAATGCCTTGAGCAGGGAATAATAAGAAGCTGCCACTGAACAGTTCAGGACCTTTGGTATGTATTGTTGATTAAATAAAAGGTAAAGGCTTCCCTGTCAGTCATGTCTGACTCTAGGGAATGGTGCTCATCTCCGTTTCTTGCCAAAGGAGCCATTGTTGTCCGAAGACAATTTCCATGGTCATGTGGCCAACATGACTATATGCCAAAGGCACATGGAACACTGTTACCTTCCCACTGAAGTGGTACCTATTATCTAGTTGCATTTGCATGCTTTCCAACTGCTAGGTGGGCAGGAGGTGGGGCAAGTAGCGGGAGCTCGCCCCGTTGAACGGAGCTCAGGTCTCGAACCCAGGCTGTCAGATTTCCAGCTCAGTGTCTTTAACCGCTGAGCCCTCACGTCCTTGATTAAATACCATTGTTGATTAAATACCATTGTGTTAACTTTGCTGAATCAAGAGAGGTCAGTTTACAAATAAATGACAGGCAATACAGGAAAAATATGTTTGTATAAAGCCTAATTGGTAGAATTCATATTGATTTAAATGACTAAAGAAAGAGTTAGACAAATTTGCAATAATACTTCATGGAGAGAGCCCCGTGGAACTTTATATTCTGCAGAAACAAAAGAAAGGTGGTGCCCACCTGTACTGTTGAAAATAAAGACACAGGTAAAACCAGTTTATATCAACACCATATGAAAATAATGGAAGGTGAAGTGTAGGTGAAATGAAAGAAAATGTGGCAGAATCAATTTGTTTATCTAGGAAAAACTAATGCAGGAGCCCCTCTTGGCAGGGTGGGCATGCTCTGGGTCCTTTTATAAAACAATGTCAGTTAGTGGGACCCCAGAAGTGTTCTCTCAATTGCAGTGCCTACCCTTCAGAACAGACGCTCCCGTGACCCTGGCCTTCCAAAACACTTTGAAGAATTACTGACTTCTTCAGAGCTGGGGCCAGGATAGTAATGGAACCCTTACGTATGTTCTATTCTACATTCCAAGAAAATTTTGCATCAAGTCTTGATTATTTTTTAAATTTTATATTTATATAAAATCTATATAACTTTTACATTTTGCATTTTGTCCATGTATTTTGTTAGCCACCAGAATTATTTGGTTAAGATGGCAGCCATATAAATTAGCTAAATACATATATGCATACGTTCATTTTTTAATTATTACCATGAAATAATCTGGCCCTCAATATAAGCCTTAAGATGTCCCAAACAGTACTTAAATTTTCTAATTGCTTCTTATCATATAGTATCTCCATCTTGCTCTAGCTGGTCAATGAACTATAAATCTTTCAATAATATTATATTTAAACACCAGTAAAACTAATTTTCATAGAGACAATATTACAGTCAAATATAGCATACAACCTATATTGCATTTATCTACTGTAGTAAGGATCAAGAGATTTAAAAATAGTCAAATCAAGAATTGGAAAAAGTATACACTTGTATTAGACTCTGATGACACCGTATATCCAACATATACAGTAATTTCCAATAAAAATGCTTAAACTGGATTCAGGGTGCATGATCAGCATTTGCAACAATAATTTTTACATGCTTTTTTCTCATCCAAAGCCTTTCTCATTTCAGCATCCTGCAATGCAACCTTTTACATAATACCCATTCATAAAGCTACACACACTTCTATGACAGCCACGTAATACATTTATTTTTACCCACTCACTTTCCTTATGTCTTCTTTCCATTCATCGTGCTGAGGAATTGTGTACAGAATATGTACATTCTCTTCCCTAGTCTTTCTACTTTCTTTCCAGTTTCTTTCACATTTTTTCTTTTCTTCCATGTCCATTTCCCCACCCCCCAAGTTCTTGGCACAGCCATATTTACTACCCTATTCTGAAGCCTCATCAATTATCTTCAGTAATTGTCTCAATCCTTCACCATAAACAATCAAATCAGTAATGGTTTTAAATCTATATTCATTCCTTTGCCTTATTTATTTATTAAATGCATACACCTCTGTAATCTCTATAGACATATGGAGGTTTACCACAGTTAAAACAACTTTAAAACCAGAAACCAAAGGGTAAGGTTTAATGACTCCCATCTATCGATATCTGAAGACACCTCGCTATATATTTTATTTTATATTATATGTTAATGAGTTATATCTTTGGTATATACATCCCTAAATATTTAATGGATTCAATACAAATGGGGAATTGATATTCCTTTAATGGAAAGGTAACCCAACTTTCATCTACTGGCATCAATTCTGAATTGGACCAGTTAATAGAATATCCTACTATTTTGCTAAAAACAGCTATCTTTGCATCAACACTGAGATAGTACTGAGGTTTAGAAATAAACAAAAGAATGTTATATGCAAATAAAACCATTTTTTGTGTTCAACTTAGTTATCTACTACTCTATGATTATATTAGACTATATTGTCTAATCGCAGAAGCCAAGGGTTTCCCCATAGATAAGGATAAAAGTGGACATCCGTGTCTAGTTCCTCTGAATAATGGAAAAGTAGGATAAAATATGGGGAAAGGTGAACACTCTCAAAATGAATATTATCCCGATTAATTATTCTGAGAGGAATTCCAATTCATATATCTCTATGGAGAAGGTTTTCCTGAAGCTATGCCAGAGCAAGGCTATATAGGGTTTAATAGGTCAAAGCCAGCACTTTTTATTTAGCTGATTGGCAGATTTAGATGATTAGTCTAATGTTGCCTGTGTTCTGTAAACTCAATGTATTCAGATTTTATTCCAACTTTAAAAAATAATAATCTTAACATCCTGCTTGTGATGAAAAGCAGCACAACGTGCTATGTATCTTATCATAAAACCATTAAATTTGCAAAGCATGTCCATGTATGACATTCCAGTATTTTGACATAGAAATATGGATCTAGGACAACTCATGCATGGCTGACTTGCCTGAGTCATCTCATCGCGGCTGACTCATCCTGGCCAACTCATCACAGCCAACTCGCTATGTGATAACTTGCCACGGCCAACTTGCTGCAGGACAACATGCTGTGGGACAATCAATGTGGGAATAACTCTAGAGAGGAACAAGTGAATTGCAGTGTCTTGCTTTAGGTTTGAACCTTCTTAAGTTAGAAGTCCTCAAGGCAGGGATGAGCCAGAGCATGGAGACCCAGTGGCCCATCAGCCAAAGCGTGCACTCAATCAGCCAAGCCATGGAGCAAGCGTAGCACACGGGTGGTCCCTGCATGGATTCAAACTGGGGGTGCAGTGTGTCCACCACCACTTCTTCCTAGTGCACCTGCTGCAAGGGCCAGCTGCTCTACTGACATCCAGGTATTGGTCCTGCACCTCCAGCCCCGCCAAATGCACAGGGTTGGAAGGAGAAGCTGTGGGCTCGAGGTCTTTGGTAGCTTCATTTTAAAAGGGGTCACATATTTCTCCAGGGCTATTTATTCAGCCAGAAAGAATTCCTAATCAGTCCAGTGGCATTGTCCTACCTGGTCAATGAAGGATTCCTTGGGGGTTTCTGGGACTGGCCCATTTGCTCCCACTCCACCACAAGGAGCCAAACACAGAAAAAATGAGTTGACAGCAGTCTTCGAGGCAAGCATCTGCCATACCTGCCATTCCTGAAAATTATCGTTTTTGTCTTAAAAAGAGACCACCAGACCAGAGCTAGAATGAACCTTTGCAGTTTTTTTGCAAAATCAATCATTCAACTACATCGTCCAAACTTTTCCAAATCAAGCAACATGTCCAACTTTGCTCTGCTTAGCTCCACCATGCAAATAAAATTAAGGAATGGTAAAACAGTGGTGAATAAGCTAGGGAGATTTTGAAGGGCTGTGTGTTTGTATGTCTATGTCTGGGGTGAAAGATAAATTTGCTTAAAAATCAGTGAAGATGACTCCCAAGTAAATATGGTTATAGGAGCGTGGTATATGGTTGAGCTTTTTCCTTTTTCCTTTTTTTTTTTTTGTCTTCCCCAGTGCATCTGCTTTTTGTCTCCCCTATGCTCCCCTTTCTTGGTCTCAGTTCCAAATCTGCCTTTTCCCTTTCTGTGCAAGCAAACCTTAACTTTCTGGCATGCCAGGAAGAAGCAGTAGCAGCGGCAGGCCTCCTCTCACAGATGCACAATGCCCTTGGCCTGGATCCATGCAGGGTCTGTCCAGGTGTGCCATGTTTGCTCCACAGCTTGGATGAAGGAGTGCATGTCTTGGCTGCTGGAACTCCACGGTCTGGCTCACCCTAGCCTTGACAACTTCTAACTTGAGAAGGCTCAAACCTAAAGCAAAACAAGGCCTGCTACAATTCACTTTTCCCTTTCTTGAGTTATCCCACATTGAATTGTCCCGCAGTGAATTGTTCCATAGGGAGTTGGCTGCAGCAAGTTGTCCCATTCCATAGAAAGAGCCAAGTGATGTTTCTTGGATGATCTTTCATAGCACTATTTCCTGTACTTGACATGGAGTGTCAAGTACAGGATGCATTATGTATTATGATATTTAACATTCAATAAGAAACCAAGATTTATATAGAGAGGTGGATGATTCCAGCTAGATATTAAGCTTCAGGAAATGATTATAGAACATCCAAGCATACTGAATGAAATAAACCAAATCTCAGGAGCTTGTGTATGATTGGTTCATGGCACAAATGTAAATAGTTCTAACATGATAATGACCTCATGAATGCTTCTTATAGTATTCTCCTGATTATTCATCAGCTTTCTTGAACTCTTTTCTATTGCCAAGATACAAATCATTTTAGAGTGTTTCTTGTCTGGTGCTAGAAATAAAATATTGGACCAACAAAAAAGGTGCTGCTGCAAGGTTTCTGGTTTGTTATGTGTGATGCTGGGAAATGGCAAAGAAGCTCTCCCTGGACTCCTTCAATCTACAGAACTTAGCCAAACAGCTGCTTTTGTCTCTAGTCAATATTAGGCAAAAGAGAGACTATTGGGAATAATAAACCAGTTGAAAGAAAGGATTGATGGGTTACATGTGCAACTAAAAAGAGATTTGGCTCAGGAGCTGAAGGATTGCTATGTTTGCTGCAACACACAAATGCACACTTTCTCCTTCTTAAAAACAGATCTTCTCAAAATAGCTGAAAATGTTGAACAAAACTTTACTGATGAACAAATGAATTTGTAATCTAGAATACTGTTTTATATAAAATAGAATGTATTACATTTGTAAGAACTGTAAGTCTTGAGTTGCATATTCCTGACTTTTCAAGCAGTAAGAAATTTAATGGTAGCTAAAGAGTATTTCACTCTGAAATGACTGGAGATAGTTTTGCAACATCTAACTATTTGCAAATGAATGTAAAGTAGGTCATAAAGGAGGAGCAAGCAGGCATAATGACAGATTGTTAATACTACATCAGTCTAGACTCTCTAAAGTAACAGCCTACAATTTCCAAATCCCTGAGGATGCATTTCCACAGCCAATAACAAACCTCAAACTTCTTTCCCTTTCTCTTTTTTTAACTCAAACTGCAAAACTATTTCCTTCTATCTGGAAAGCTACTTTATGCTTAACTTCCCCACATCTCTCACACCTAAAACTGTGATCCTCTCCCAAAAAGAATAGAAACCAGTGCATTGCTTATTTATAGGTGCTTACATATGCTTACGCATAAATGCATTTCCACTTGCCCACTGCAGGTTTGAAGTTCTGATCCAAGAGGCCCAAAAGAGTTTAACACAGGCACCAATCCTTTGTCTCGTTGCATGCTTGTACACATCCAAACAATAGGATAAAGCAGTCAGATGAGGTTAATCAGTGAGAATAAGGAAGTATTGCCTCATAAACTACAGGCCAGAAGACGATCCCAGAAGTTATGTTTGTGTCCAGAAAAATACAGCTGCATCCAAATCCCCATCTCACTGACTGTTAGTGACTGCCAACATGCTGAAGGCTTAGTATGTTTTTATCTCAAGGGTTTTATTGGCCAGAGACATAAGCTGTTCTGGAGCATCTGGCTAAACAGGCACTTACAACTGTCTCCCCAACCCCCCATCATGTACAATGTTAATCCTGACTTAGAAGAGATATGGAAGAGAATTCTCTGAAGTTCCCTGCAATGACTATCAATGACAAAGCTCCCTTCCTCCACGATGAGAGTGTGAGAGAGAAAATTAGAGGAAGAAAAAAGAGAGCATGTATAAATCATTACCACTTCTGGGTCATTCAGGACCCACTATAATGATCCCCTTAAGAAAGCAATTTCTTTACTCCATCTATTTAATGGGCAAGCTACACACTAGGAAAAAATCGAACTCCTTTTAAAAATAAACATGTGAAATTTGCACTTATGTTTATTTAAATTATACATTGGGCTACAACATGTAAATGATCATATTGGTTATATTATATCTCCTTCTGATTCTTTTTTTTTTTTTTTTTTGGTCACTTGGAGCCTGGATTTATGCCCTCATTCAGCTGCGTTCCTATTTACCCTTAAGCGTACCTTCAATGTTTTTTTAAAGAGATTAAAAAATCTGTATTCTCAGCTCACATTGATCTTTACTTCAGAGTTCCCCAACCTTTCTGCCTTTATGGACCGGTGGAAAGGGGGGAGAGGGGATGGTTCTGTGTGAGCAGTGGGCAAGTACATGCGCATGGGCAGCTCCATTTGTGTGAGTGGCGGGCATGTCCACCCACCACTCGCGTAAATGGAGCACCTGCACACTGACTCACCTGCCGTTTATCATGCATGTGCTTGCCACTTCCACGGCCCGGTTCTGAATGGCTCAAGGCCTGGTAGTGGACCGTGGCCCAGGGTTGGGGACCCCTGCTTTACTTCAACTGCTGCTAATAATTATGTTACTTTTCAGAGTCACATATCAGATTTAAACAGTTATTTTTGTTGCCACACTTTGGAGATTCACAGAATGAAAGCATAGTTTTCATCTGCAACAAATATAAATTTCAATCAGAGATCAGATCCTGAGTTTACATGTGTGGCCCCCACTTTGTGGAACATGCTGCTCCCCAAGTAAACGTGGCTCCTTTCCCTTTAATGTTTTTGGAAGGCATAACAAATATTTTGTTTCAACACGCCTTCAGCCCCTAAGGACCACTTATTTTTATGTTTTGAGTTATGCTTTTGAATGGATTAAGAAGGGTAATAGTGTTGTTCAATCATATTTGTAGACACCACCCAGTTTAGCTTGGGACATTACTAAAATGCTGTGAAACAACAAATCAAGAATCAAGAAAGATAAGGAGCAATAACTGTACATAGATCAGTTAATGCTAATGTCTTGAAAAGATCGGTCTTTTTTCCCTTGCTCTAACTCTGTAATTGTGCAAGGTTCTGCTTTAAAAGGCAATTCCCTAGCTTGACTAGCTTCATTCTGCAGTTTGCATAAGAGTTTAACTAATCAGACAACCCCAAGGCAAGGGGCAAACCACTTGAGGCAATATGGCTGCAGAGGGCAGGAAAAGTTCTGTTAGTTTGGCTCTATATTGTCAAAGATTCAAAGCCAAGATGGGGAAGTCAGAGAAATCTGTTGTAAACATAGAATCAATGCATGCCAGAATGATTCATTCTTTAAGCAAACATGACCCCGGTACAGTAAAGGAAAGATCACTATGGGGGCAGGACAAGCTGCTTTTAATCCAAGAGAGAAAGAGAACTCCAAATTTGGAGCAATTCAGGGTGATATTTGGGGCAAGACAAGCCAATTTACAAGTCTGCCTGGAAGGATTATATTAACAGTTATTTAATAGATATGTAATGTGTAGTTCAGTTATACAAAGCATCCATAGATCACCCACAAAAATCAATCCGTCTATTGAGTCGACTTTTTTTTAGAATACTCCGAGACTAGGAAGTATTAAACGGAATAGTTTAACTTTATATCACAAAACGCACATTTGAAAAAAAGCATGGAATGTTATATTAATGCTGGGATGGATGTCTCACATCTGAGCAGAACTGGACATTTCCTTATCCTCCAGTATCTGCACTCACTCCTTAGACACCAAGTAGCAAATTTCTGCTATGTCTGTAAGCAATATTAAAAAACTAAAAATCTTATACAAGAGAGTGCTGGGCAAGGTAAAGAAAAACCTACCCACATACATTGAAGGAACAGCTTCAGAATACAGAAAGATAGATAAAACAGAAGGGTATGAAATATATTTTTTACCAAAGGGTACGTGGTCTAGTTTGGTGGTGAATAATTTTCCCACTGAACATCTGTCCTACAGGAAGAAAGAGAGGAAGTAAATCTTTAGATAAGAGTTCTAGTTCATCAAATGGCAACAGCTAAGTCTCAAAGAGAACTTAGAAACAATTACACCCAGTAGCAAACTTACAAAAATAAAGTGTAAAAAGTAATACATCATAATATCCATGCAAAAAGATACTTAAGATAAGCAGCTATCAGGATCCTCCCTGACTATCAGCACTAGTGAGTCAAAATGCATTAAATGATCTGGAATTTTAATGCAGATAAGCTAGCATTTAAAACCTGAACATTAAAAAAAAAAGTCACATAACTAAAATATAATACTATTTTACAATGAAGATGGTGAAAAAGGCTCTAATTCTGTGATCAGGATTCTGTGTGTGGGTTTGTATATAGGAGAGTAAGTGTGTGCATGCATGTACCATATGTCAGAGACTGGAGTATGGATTTAGGCAAGGACATAAATTAATATTTCTCTACCCTATTGTTATCCAAAGTAAAATCCCCTCCTGGGCCTGTTATTTCCTCTGCTTTAAAAAGTTACGGTTTCATATATGTTTTTATAAGGCAAATAACCTCAGAAGGGAAATAATTTCAGTTGGGAAACTGATGTGAAGTTAACTCCTGGTTTTCCAACACCACAGTCCAGAACTGCATCTATTCCTGTCTGCGTGGCAACTAAACATTTTAAAATGAACCATGGGAGTTCCTAATCACAGAGCCAGTGTGTCATGTCCACTGATATTTCAAAGATGTGATATCTACCTGTGAGGGACTACCTGAGCAGAATCTAGAGAGAAGAGTGCCAGACTCTATTTTTATATTAAAATAAGATTTAAACGCTAAGAAGTTGGATGGATTTGCAGTCACAAATTATCCTCTACTTTGAACACCGATGTAGGAGTTGGCAAATACGAGACTTGTCATCCCAAAAGGATGTGCAAATTTGTTGTGACTGTCTAAATTCAGGTAGCAACATGTACATATAAAGCAAGGGAAACCTGCAATAAGGATGAGGAAATTTCTTCCTGGTTATGGGTAAGGAATATAAAAGGAGGCTATGGTAAAAATCCAAGCACCTATATTCACTACCAAGGTTGTTCCCTACCATCTGACAGGTAGAAAAAAACAGGTAGATAAAGCAATTAAAGCCAGGAGAGATAGTGGAATAGCAGAGGGATGAACAATTTTACAACCAAATCAGGAATTCAGCCTTTGCCTGTCTTCCTCAGCTTTATGGTTTTAAACAAAATGAGAGTAAACCTCCGTAGATTGATTTGGCAAAAGGCAAAAACACAGTTTTTGTGAAAAATGGCCCGTTTTTCGCCCGTTTTTCGCAAAAACAGGGGCATTTTTGCCTTCCCCCAGCCCCCAGAAGCACTCCCAAACCCTTTGCGCACCCCATTTTTGCAAAAAATGGGCCCATTTTTCGCAAAAATGGGACACAGGGGCGGGGCTTCGGGAGGCCAAAAATGGCTGCATTCGGTGTAGCCAAAAATGGGCCCCTTTTTTTTCAAAAATTCGGCGTATAAGATGCACCCAAATTTTCAGCTTCTTTTAGGGGGGGGGGAAGGTGCGTCTTATACTCCGAAAAATACGGTAGGTAAATTTTTTTCAGCCAATCTATAGAAGAACTGTGAAGTTACAATGTGCACTTCTGTCTTCAACTTATTTAGTATAGATATGGCCATAATGTTATATTCAGAGCACAAAAATGTTTTCATTTTGGAAGTCGAGGTTGTTAGACATAGACCCTCCCACCTTATCCTGCTTAATGGAGTTGTTTGTAAATTTGTTTATTTTTGTAGAAGAAAAAGGCACTGTGTTCAACGGGAACTCCAAAAGCAACAGCTGCTGAGCACAACAGGATCAATTCCCCTTAGATTCAGAGAGGAACATTCAGTTTTGTGAGTCACCGCAAATGAAGGAATATATTCTGTCCCTATGAAAAACAGCCATAGATCACTTCTTAAATCTGAATATAAAACTCATAATCCATTTCTGTATTATCATCACTCCCTTAGCATCTCCAAAATCAGCAAATCAAAACCAGAAAGTCTTTAGTTCGTTGCTGGGTCAGCACTTAAAACCACAACATGCAATGCAGGAAGGACAAATTAAAGGCAGAAGCGGTTGAACGAGTGCAGGTGGCTATTTAAAGAGCTTAACTCAGACTGCAGCTCACTAAATATGTTGGACTTGCATTCCTATAAATTTTAGGGAATCCTGGCTTAGACATTGAATTAGCTGACTTTCACATCTTTGGAGAGCGAGACAGTGAAATATAATGCTTGGCAGTTTCTCCCCAGTAACCAATAGTTATGTAACAAGAGCCCTCTAGCCAAAAAAAGAGTGACCAAAGGAGACAAACATCTTCACACAAAACCTTTTCTCTAGTGAGAATAAGTTTGGAACTCACTGGAAATCCCTACTAATATAGTAAAAGAGCCAGTACAAAACATTGACTTAATAGTATTATTGCTACATACAGTACATGCCTTTCCATGCCAATTGTTTTTGGAGCAAATACTATGCAGAAAGGAGGTAAGAAATGGTAAGTCAAAGAAATGAAAAGCATTTTACTGCATTCAGCAAACAATTTTCAACTCTATATTCACAAATATTCCTTAATTCCAGCCTATTCAATGTTAGCATGCACATTCCTTAAATCAACAAATGCATAATAAGCTTTATTTTTCACACTCATATATTTTCCATGACCTGTTGAAGTGCAAAAAACTGGTACATTCTGCAGACTGAAATTCCCAGAGTTTACTTATTGTTCCATCCTGTACCCTTTCAATCAACATTCTGCCAAAAGCTTTCTTGGGAACATGAAACAAATGTTACCTCTTTCATTTTATATTCAAACTTGCTGCATTTTCCTTTCTATAGAAAAGATCTTTAGTAATTCCTTCATTCCAGTTTCACTCCAAATTTCATTTCATCACTTTTGTGTTTAATTCTAATCATTCTGGAGAAGGGTATTTGTTTAGTGTATTGAACTATTGACCTATGCCAGAGCTCTTCAAACTTGGCAACTTTAAGACTTGTGGACTTCAACTCCCAGAATTCTCCAGCCAGCATGAATTCTGGGAGTTGAAGTTCACTCATCATAAGGTTGCCACTGATCTCAAGGTTTTCAGGTGCAGATAGAAAGAAGCAAATAATACTTATATCTTCAGCTGAACTTCATGCAAATGCTGAACAACCCTGCTATTCATTAAAGCAGTCTTTTTTTTTACACTTTCATAAATTTCATACTACCAACACCTGTTTTAAGAGTTGCATTTATCTTAATAACTTACAGGGTAATCTGGAAAAAATAATGTGTGGGTTTTTAAAAATAAATGCATACATATTGTACTTGCACAGATTTAAAGTACTGTACTTCACCTTAATTATTTTCAGTGTGTCATAGCTCTGGCAGATATAAATATGATCTTGGTATGTAATGCATTTTAAATATTAAGTACACTATAATTAGTTCTGTTACTATGAACCATCCTCAAATTAAACCTTGGGTGCAGCTATGATTGCATTCTTAAAAAAAAAAAATACAGGAGAGCTGGACTCTTTTCAAAAGGTTGGGGAAGAAAGCCACTGAGCAATTTTTTGAACTTGTCCTGCTGCTTGACATGTTTTAGGCACTCCCAAATTAAGTACTAGGTTGCAAACAAATCAGAAATCATGTGCACAATGAAAAGGGGAAAAAAAACTTTTTAGCAAAGAGCCTTGGTCTGCTAGGTTCCATAAAAGCTGTTCCATGAATTTATACTCAAACTCTTGTAAAATTCCCTAAGTTCAAAACTATGGTTTAGAGTAGGTGAGACAAACTCTGCCATATTCCTAATAATAAAGGTGATTATAACATTTATAGTAGCAGCAGCAAAATAAACAACAATAGAGTTAAACATCAGTTAAAATATATGTATTGTTAAATTTGAGAACTGTACGCATTAAGCCTGTTTCCTACATTCCCAACAGACAAGTACTAGAGGAACCTTTAAGAAAGCCTCACTTTAAGAAGTGGCTGAGCAGGTTCACACCAAAACAGACAGTTCTTCAGAAGTTCTGCTGGTCACCATCTTGCCTCCTGCAGCTACCTTCTTATTCTCTTCGTTGCCAAAGAATCACAAAGAGCAGATAGAATAGAGTAGAATAATATCACATTCTTCAATTATTAAGACCTGAGCATGTGTGCATATTCACCAACAAGAGCCCTACCACTTAAATAAAACCAAATGCAAATAAACACATATGTATTGCCTCAAAACTATAATGGTCTTTGGCCAACTATAAAGCATCATCTATTGCAACTATAAAGCATCATCTATTGCAACTATAAAGCATCATCTATTGCAACTATAAAGCATCATCTATTGCAACTATAAAGCATCATCTATTGCAACTTTAGCCTTAGCTTCAGCATATACGGTAAGTGAGTATAAAAGCATTAAAGGCATCACTAACAGGAAAAATGTTTACTTTTCTTCTGTCATATTCTCATCATTTGCTAAATAAATAAATAAATAAATAAATAGGGCTTATATCTTGGCTTCTGTTTCTTCCAATGAATCGTTTTAAAAAATTGTAAATACATAATTATTTTTATTCTGGTTAAATGCAACTTTTTCTTCGTTTATTATATCAAGAATAAAAGGTAAAACAAGGGAATTATGACATTTTGGGGAAGAAGTTCAAAACTGAACTGTATATTGGGCCTGTGCAAATGGACTCACATATAGTTACAGTACCTCAGTGGCTCAATGCCTTCCATTAATGTGAACCTATCAAATGTGTGGGCTTTTTTTTCATTTTTGACAGGAGAGGAGAATTTTTTTTAGCTCAAAACTGAGAGGGCAGGATAAACACTTCTTACTGGCGCTCAGACAAGCTTAGACTGAAACATTTCTGTGCTCATCCACTGGCGGGAACAACAAGTCCTGAATGTCTGCCAGTTTTCTGCAAGCCTTGTAGACTTGCAAACAAATAAATTGGCCCATTTGAGTTGTGTTTTTAATATACTGACTTAGGCTGAACAGTCCTCTCAATCTTGGTTGCCTTTTAACTGTGCAATGAGAAGAGTTGGGTAATTGTCAAAGTTTTAGTTATTTAAAAATGACCTAAGTCTCTGACTGAGAGAGATGTCTTTGGTGCTGCAGGTGCCCTTAGAGGCAGCTGCAGTAGATTTAAACAGGGAGAAAAAATAAAGTGAATTGAGACCTGCCCTCTAGATCAGGTTTTTCTCAAACCCGGCAACTTTAAGATGTGTGCATTTCAATTCTCAGTAAATATTAAAATATGTATCCTCAGCCCCAGGAAAAAGGCAACGACAAACCACTTCCGATATCTTGTCAAGAAAACTATAGGGACTGAGAGGAAGTTTGATGTAGTGGTTAAGAAACCAGGCTAGAAACCCAGAGACTCTTCTAATCTTGCCTTGGGCACAAAGACAGCTGGGTGACCCTGGATCATTCTCTCTCAGCCATAGGAAGAAGGCCATGGCAAACCATTTCCAAAAATTTGCCAAGAAAACTTCAAGAAAGTGTCCAGGCAGTTGCCAGGACTCAATACTTCAAACTTTCTAGAAACCTGTCTCTGTCTCAGGGAAGATGCTGTTGTACAGGGGGGGGGGGCACACAACAGAAAGGCATACTTCCTTGGTCCTATAAAATGACAATGCAGTGTAGCAATGATAACACATAGATACACCAAGAAGTGCCCATTATTGCTCATGTGGTTGCATTTTTAACCAGCTGTATCTTGCAGTTCATCTATGCACACCCCAGGTAGACCACATTGCAATAATCCAATCATAAGTGACCAGAGCATAAGCAACTGTCTGAAGGGTCTTTAGGAAAAGGTACAACTGGCATACAAGATGAACTTGTGCAAAGATGTTCCTGCCCACAGCTGTAACTGAAGAAGGACCCCCCAACTTGTGTGCCAGTCTTGAATGGGGAAATGCATCCCCATTGAAGACCAACAATAGCAATAGCACTTAGACTTAAAAAGCCTTTAAAGCCCTCTCTAAGTGGTTCACAGAGTCAGCATATTGCCCCCAACAATCTGGATCTTCATTTTACCCACCTCGGAAGGATGGAAGGCTGAGTCAACCGTGAGCCGGTGAGACTCGAACTGCCAAACTGCAGGCAGCAGAAGTAGCCTGCAGTACTGCATTCTAACCACTGCACCACCATGACTCAACGGTAATATCCCTGACATTGGGGTCCAAACAACCATAGCCACAGCCACTCTGTCCTGTTAGTATTGAGCCAAAGTCTGTTCCACCCCATTCAAACAGCCTCCAGATGAATCTCTGCAAAGGCTCTCCTGGCCGCAGCTACTGCCTAACCATTGAGGAATTGCTGCATGTCCAGAAGAGCCCCAAATTGCATACCAGTCTCAAAATCCATGACTAATGCTGAAAATATCCCTAACTCAGGAAGCCCAAACAGCCATGCCATTCAATCTTGTGAGGATTGAGCTGATCTCTTCCTGCCCATCCAGACCCAAACAGCCCTTAGATTCTGGGTTAGTACACTGACAGCTTCACCTGTGCAGCCTGAGGTTGAAATGTATAGTTGCACATCATCAGCATATTGATTAAGCCAATCCCCTGTTTCATATCAACGGTGAAATCACAGAAATTTTCTGTCCCATCCTACTATCCCATGTTCAATGAGACATCTCCTCTGCAACCTAATTAAACAATTAGGTTACAACAGACATGTGGGCAGCTGTCTTTTATTTGAAGAGAATGTCCCTTAATTCAGAACACAGAAGAATACAGCAGCAATTACTTCAAATCCACATTTCTATGACTGTTAATTTAAAAAGTTGCAGCTGTTTAAAAAAATGAATTTTTTAAAACATTGCTCTGGAAGTTTATTTTATTTTATTCTTTTGTTTTTTTAAAAACAAATACAAAAAAAGGGAAAAGAGAAGAAAAAAGAAGACAAAAGCAATAGTTATAGAGTATTTTATATATACTCTATATAATCTATATATATGGTACTTTATAATACAATAAAAGAGTAATTTATTTATTTTAAAACTTATATGGCTGCTTATCTTACTGTATAGGTAATAGTACCAATTGGCTCACAACAAAACCAATAAAAACAATAAACCAATCACATCACTCATGCACAAAGAAGCACATTTCCCATCACAATGCGATAACACTTATCAACTCCTTGGGGGAACAGTCAGGGCTTCACAGTCTTCCAGAAGACTAAAAGGGTAGACACTTTCCAGATCTGAAGAGGGCTTGAGTTCCAAAGGGCTGGGACACCTACAGGGGAGGCATATCTCCAAGGTCTCACCAGGTGACAACATTTAAGGAAAGGGACCTGATGCATACTCATCTTGTTCAATTTGGTGAGCTGGACAGATATCCTCAAGGAGAGGTACTCCCAGAGATAAACAGGCACCATCCATTCAGGACTTTAAATGTGATAATCAGTACCATGAACTGATGATATTATAGTCTGATTCCAAAAACACTGATTATCTTTTTTCTAGCAAGAATGTTCAGATTAAAACTATGTTATCTATCACTTAATTTTCCCCAAAATTAAGAGATGGCATTTTTTTCCATAGAGAGGAAAAACTTACCAAGCAAAGACCAAGAGAAAGATCTGCTGGCAACTCAAAGCTACTCATCACTTCACAAGAACTCTTGATATTCCAACAGGGAAACTACACTTCAGTCACATAGTGCCTATTTCTGTCTGATCTGTATTAGTGATTAGCTTGTTTATTCTATATTCTAATAATAGCAATGTTAAGAGGCTTCAAAACTGGATTCAAAACTTGTCACAATCACATCTGTAGACCAAAGTTCTGTGATCAACAATCTTCAGCACAATTTCCTATAATATATATATTTTAGGACCATGTCTACATCCCTTCCCTTGATGGAGCTCTGGAACTTTTAAAATGGAAAATGTATGACATAATATCTCACTATGTTAGTATTCATCTCTCTCTGACCTCTCTTCGGCTGGAGGTATCAGTCAAAGAAAAACAAGACACTTCATTTCCAAGCAACCCAACGCTCAGCACAATATTAAAATCAACACATAGTTTTTATTGCACTCAACACTGTATTAACAAATGTTACCAAATATAATAAAATTAAGGGATGAAACGGAGCAAAATATAATTTATACAAAATTCAAAATACTATTAATACCCCTTTAAATTTTGCTTATTTCAGATTATGATTTAGGATATGTTTTTCCAGATACCAGATGCTAAAAATGATATGATGCAACATCAGTTAAATCTTTATGTCTGACTCCGTACTAAACTAGCATAAATGCTAGTTTATATATAGCATTTATATACAGTATTTTTATGACACCTTCTGTACCCATGAGACAACCCTAGAGATCATGTTATGAGTTTAAAAGTTAAAAACAGTAAAATGTGTAAATATTGAATCTTTCGTCCTGTTTTACCCAAATTCCTTCATCCATTGTCATTCTTTAAAGGTAAGAAGTATGGAGCTTGGAGAAAAGAAATGATAAAACAATGCAAGTAAATTTCTGACAGAAAAGGTAGCATTTTAGTTATAAAATATTTACACATCTTGGTTCGTACATCACACTAAGCTATATAATATGGTTTCTTTGTTTTTAGCTTAGCTTCTTATTGTTTATGGATCAATATGTTGAGTTAACCCAGTCACAGTTTAATAAGCCACAGTTTGGTTACCACATGGTGCAAGACAGATCATGTGTTGTTCATGCTTTTAAAAAGGCTCACTTGCTAAAACTGTGTTTACCAGAATGGTTAGCTGCTAAACAACTGGTCCTAAAAAATTGCATAGATATTTCTTCTACTTCACTTTAAGTAAAGTATTTAGGCTTGAAAATATCATTGTCAGTGAAACATTTGACTAGAAACATGTGTTCCATATGATCACTGGTCTTTATCCATCTGGATGAATCAGCTCTAACAGTATCACACTGTACAAGCTCCTTTTTTTTCTTTGGAAGTAATAATCCAATAAATGTTCTTATCTAAATCCCTGTCTACCAAAAAACATTTTCAACAAATGTATCCGGCTCTATTGCATGTCTTGGGTATTTATCACTAACCTGCCAGGGAAATAGTTGCATAGCAAAGGAAAGAGAAAAAATACAGAAATATAACCTATTAACATGGCTGTGATCTGCCTTGGATATTGCTGTATACAGAACATCAAGCCTAATTTTAAATAGTCAGCTGATGTTTCCAGAGGGCTAAGGTACTCACCCTGTGGTGATATCATCATCTTCAGTCATTGTCTTGCCCATTAAGTCACTGTCACTCATGTACCCAGATTTAAGATCTACATCATCAGCATCAAGGGATTCCACCAGCTCCAAACGGGAAATGTGGCTGAGCTTGCTGGGACTGCGCATGGGCATAGTGTGGGAATAATGAGCTCGTTCCCCATGCATGTACCAGCTAGGAGTGCCTTCTGAGCGACACCCCCCACCGACCGAAGGAGCATCTCCGGCTTGCAGGCGTGGGCTGGACTGACCATACCGCCACGAGAGAGGGGAGGAACGGTTGGACAGGCTAGATACACTGCGGGGATTGGCTTCATCACTATCATAGCACGTCATCTCCAACGAGCTGCAGGAAGAGAGAAGAAAGAAAGGTGAAAAATTAGACCAACGAGGGATGAGATTCAGCAAGACATTTCTCAAAATCCAAAGTAGAGTTATCTGAGTTGCAAGGCAAACCTCTCAGATAGGGCCTTTTTCCAGGTCTTAGTTTTTGGTTGAAACTGTGTTTCTCAATCTTGACCACATTAAGACATGTGATTTCAATGTCCAGAATTCCCCACTTAACCATGTCAAGGTTGATACTGGGTTAAACAGGTTAGGGGTTACCTTGAAACCTTAAAAGTCTCATGACCAAGACTTTCATTCAAAGCCACTGTTCAAGAGAAGGACGACAGTAGCAACTCAAAGCCCTCTCTTGGGATTGAAGGGATACAGACAGTTAGCATTGTATGTTAGTCATTTTTCTACCTGCTCTTTTCCACTGTACTATTCATCCAGATCAGTACGCACCGAAACTGTCTCCTGCACTAACCCATAGCCTGCTTCTCCCTACTATTTCATTTTATCTTTGACAAATGTCGCATAGGTAGTACTAAGCCCTGTAGCAGGCCACAACCAGATATGATTTCTTTTTATTACTAAAAGCCTGGAGGGGGCTACCTGTGCCTAAAGATTTTTAAGTTAGTAATTTGATTGCATTTACACCACCAACCAAGAGCTATGTGCGCACAAAATCATAGCATTGTATATGCTGAAAGGTATCAGATTTGAACTCCAAAAATCCAGATGTCCACTACTGCAGATGGCAGCAGGATAACTCTTTTCTGCCCTCTAGTGATTGCCTGGATTTCAGTCTGCTGTTCCAATATAGCAACTCTAATCAGACAGTAGCACTGTTTTTGCACTAAGGTTCTTGAAGTTCAAAGAAAACACTCTTAAGATTATTTGCTATTGCTCTCCACTTTTTTGTAGATTGCCAGTTCTGGCACAAAACAAAGCTCTAATAACACTAGCTAAAATCACAGAATCATAATGTGGGAAGGACCATAAGCTATTTAATCCAGAGGAAGGAAGGAAGGAAGGAAGGAAGGAAGGAAGGAAGGAAGGAAGGAAGGAAGGAAGGAAGGAAGGAAGGAAGGAAGGAAGGAAGGAAGGAAGGAAGGAAGGAAGGAAGGAAATGTCAGTCGATAATTTCACAGACATTTTAGGACTGCAACAAGAACTGCAATGTTATTATATCACATAATAATCCTAAGAATCTCTCCTGCACAATAGCATTCCCCACCCTTGTATCTCCATATTTATTGGGACTAAAATTCCCAACATTTCCAACCTGCAGAGCTTAATTGTTGGAGTATTATCCTGATAAAACTCTGACTTGCTCATACGTTCTCTGGTTTGCTGCTGAGGAAAGCAGGACAATGTATTAGATAGACCATTGGTCTAATTTAGTAAAGCTTTTCTTGTCCCAAAGGTGGTTTTTTTTCAAGAGGCAACTGGACTTTCTTGTTTTTTTTCTTTGAAGACGTTTCACTTCTCATCCAAGAAGCTTCTTCAGCTCTGACTGGATGGTCAGTCAGAGCTGAAGAAGCTTCTTGGATGAGAAGCGAAACGTCTTCAAAGGAAAAAACAAGAAAGTCCAGTTGCCTCTTGAAAAAAAAGCACCTTTGGGACAACCATGACCTTGATTACTGAGAATCTCCATAGACATAAAGCTTTTCTTATATCTTTATCTTCAGTTTCAAATCAACTTCACAATGGATTCTGTAATTATCAGCAAAATACAACAGTCTTGCAAACTCTTCATATTTCTGTGTCTAATTATGGGTATAGACCAGGTATTTTCTAGGGCTTTGGACAGCATTATAAAGTATTTGGTGCTTTAGAAAGAATGGGGATGTGAACACAGTGCCTGTCTTTAAAGCAGCCACAAGTTTTCTTCGGCCTGTAAATGTAACCTTTGCTGCTGATTATATGATAATATTAGAGTTATGAATGTGATAATACATCTCTCATTTTACAGATTTGTTATAGTTTATATCTAGAGAAATGAAATTGACTTCTCATATGCATCAAGTATTACTGCCACTGCTGTGTGCACTTCTTTGTGATATTGTGTTTTGCTGATAATTCCTTTACATATACAGGGTTGGGCAACTTATCGTTGGATACTACAATTCAGCCTTCCAACCTGTTAATTGGCCAAAGAAAACCAATGATTTCATCAGAAGGAACCAAAACCCAAAAAATTTCATCCCAATTTAAATATGAGTGCAACTTCCCCATATTAAGTAGTTTTTGGCCCACATTTGATTTATTTATTAAACTTATATGCCACATATCTCACTGATAAGGTAACTCTTTATCGTTCAGCTGAAGAATCCTCTATATAGAATATAGAATATAGAATAACAGTTGGAAGGGACCTTGGAGGTCGTCTAGTCCAACCCCCTGCTTAGGCAGGAAACCCTACACCACTTCAGACAAATGGTTATCCAACATCTTCTTAAAAACTTCCAGAGTTGGAGCATTCACAACATCTGGAGGCAAGTTGTTCCACTGATTAATTGTTCTAACTGTCAGGAAATTTCTCCTTAGTTGCTTCTCTCCTTGATTTGTTTCCACTCATTGCTTCTTGTCCTACCCTCAGGTGCTTTGGAGAATAGCTTGACTACCTCTTCTTTGTGGCAGCCACTGAGATATTGGAACACTGCTATTATGTCTCCCCTAGTCCTTCTTTTCATCAAACTAGACACACCCAATTCCAGCAACTGATCTTTATATGTTTTAGCCT
>QLTV01004104.1:1259949-1373663 GCA_003457575.1 Thermophis baileyi | reverse complement strand
GAAGAGTACTGGGCCCAAGACAGAGCCCTGGGGTACCCCACTGAATACTTCCCTCCATGCAGATGCAGTTCCATTGAGGACTACATGTTGAGTGTGGTTGGTCAGCCAGTTATGAATCCATCTGGTGGTGATGCTGTCTAACCCACATTTTTCTACTTTATCTAGTAGTAGGTTATGGTCTACTTTATCAAATGCCTTACTGAAGTCCAAGTAAATTATATTGACAGTATTCCTCTTGTCCACTAATTTTGTCACTTTGTCAAAGAATGCAATAAGATTAGTCTGGCATGATCTGTTTTTGACAAACCCATGTTGGCTTTTGGTTATTACTTTGTTTGCTTCTAAGTGTTCGCTGAGTCGTTGCTTGATTATCTTTTATATATGGATCTATGATTTTTGGGAAGAATAATAAGCACACATTTTTGTTTTTTAATTTATCAAACAAATTTATATAGCCACCATACTCACACACAGTGACTCACACAGTTGCCATTTTTTTGCCTTTCTTGAACCTTTTGCTTTTATATTATTGGAATGAAGTATGAGTACTCCTTTTCCCTAGTACTGAAATGCATTTTCACATTGACATTATTCTTTTAAAAAGGAGGAAGCTAAGCTATTCTTTCACCCACACTTTCTGTAAAACCATTATGCCTTCTGAATAGAACCAGTGCAGATCATTATCTCTTAGAGAGGACTTGAATAACTATTAATCCCAGGCTTTAAATAGCTGTGGCACAAATTCACATGAATAACAACTTACAATTTAAGTAGTCCTCTTAATTCATGGCATACCATGGACAGTGATATAAAAACTAGGCCTTGAAACTGATGTGTAAAATGTAGGAAAGACTGATCAAGCCAGCTGATAGTATTTATGTTATTTCCATTACAAATAAAGGCAAACATTAGAGTTAATGGCCCCTGCTGATATTCTAGCTCCCAGGCATGCATTTCATTTAGATTCAATAAACCCATCACCGGACATCAAATACAAACTGATAACTGAAACTATATCTGGAATGGATTCACAACACGGGGAGAGATGAAGGCAGCCCACAAAGCCTGCATGTACAGTTTCAGCAATTATATTAATAACAGAGCTTAGATGACTGAACTGAAATTAAATGCTAATAAAAATATATCACATTTAAAAATGAATTTCTATCCATGCTCCTCAGGTGGTACATGTACTCTTATTAAAGCTGAAGACATATCTAAATGATGATGATGATGATGATGATGATGATGATGATGTTATCCATTCAGTTAGGTCCAACTCTTGGCGATTCTATGGGCTAGGTCTCTCCACATCTTCTGATCTTAGATCTAAATAATTGTTTCTATATTTTCCCCAAAATATTAAAACTATTATATTTTCCCAGAAATGAGAACAGCTCCTACAGCAACCTTAGAGGTATTATAAATTGTTTGTATACACTTCCAGCTTTAAAGGCAAGCCTCCTGCTGGCAAAAATTCTCACCACGAGTATCCACTGCCTATTCTACCACAGTGGTTTCCATTCTGAAACCCTGTCTTTTAGCTCAGTCTCATGGCCAGGAAGTAAAGTTCACACACTCCAAATTCTCAATAGGAGAATCCCTTCATTTTCCATATGTCTTCTGATTTTAGCAAGGCAGCACCACAAGGATATCATAAGCCTTTGCAGCATCATGTTGTGTATTAAATTGGTTCTTCTATCTGGTTGATTACTTGCCTGCAAATGGCAGAAGCTTCGTGGAACAATTTTAATAGCAGGAAAGTAAAACTAGCATATCTAGATTTCATACATAACAGGTTTTTAAGCAGCAAAGTATAATTAAAAAAAAAGAAGAAGATAGAATATTAATCACCATTTTCAAAATCTATTTACTGTATGTATTCCTTCGATGACCAAAAGTTACTTTAGCAAAAATTAATAACAATTATTATATTTATTTATATTTATGTATTCATTTATATGGCCACCCATCTCATGGAAAGTGATTCTGGGTATATAAGAGGTAGAGGGGAATAATTAGGCTATTTTATATGAGTTTTATTTAGGACACAAGAAGCTGTCCTGAAGTTCTATTGACAGGAGGGGCAAGATATTGCCTGGGGAGTGAAGAATTGAAGACGGTGAGCAGTAATGCAAAACAGGGAAGATTCTATCATGTGGTCAAGGTCTGGAATTTCACTTTTTCCTAAGTGTTAAAGGGAGTCTGAATTTTTTCTTTTCTTTTTTTTTAAAATCCCTGTAAAACCTATTTAGGGTGTCGATTACAATTTCAGTAGCACTAAACAGAGAAGGAACTCAAGGCATTAAGGAGCAGCTCTGAGAACTACATCTGTTATATAATTTTAGATAGTTGTAAGAAGGAATGGCAGAAACTGGGGTGAAGTCAAACTAGGAATCAGCTTAGAGTCTCTATGTAGCCACAAATGGACTAACTCCAACCCCTCTTCAGTTCTGTTAAGCCTAGCACAAAAATAGTCTAACCATTTAGTTGAAAAAATTCCTGTACGTAGGCATGAAAACTTTACGTGTGGTCCTAGTCTTCCCACCTGACGCTATGGTAGCATAGGCAAACATTTTATCTGCAGGGAATATTTTACATAAGGGCACATTCAAAATATGATTTAGTCCCATGCACCCTAAAGTGTGTACAATTAAGGAGCATCTTATCATCTATTATGGTTGAGTGTGTGGGCTTAATTCAAGATTCAATTATTTTTCTTTAATGACTTAATTAACGGCTTAATTTTGCAGACACATTAAAACTTGAAATAAAGGGGGAAATTGGAATAATATGAGTGTTATATTACTAAATATAATCCCTGTTCTTTAGAACCCACTGATCTTTGCCTACTTTTTGGCACACTATTATTTTGATCATGGGCTATATTCTTCTGTTAAATGGTTTAATCCTTTAACAAAAGAATGGGTGTGCCAACTCATGGCTCAAAGCAATATATTATTTTGTACAATGTACTGATGTACACACACCCAGATATTCATTTTGAACTTCCTCAATATTTCCTGGCTACTTATAATGAAATGTTATACCCCTAAGCTTAAGGTTAGTTTAGGTTAACCATGAGGATTTTCTAGGCAAGCACATCAGCCTTGACAAAAAATCTATTACAACATTTTAAACAGGAATTTATTATTCTAATGCTTCAACTGCACTAATTTCTCAAGTAAGTAATTTAAATTGGCAAAGAAATTACTGTTCATTCAAACAATATCTCCAATCTAATAGTATCTCCAGCTTACCAGATAGCAAAGGCTACTGCATCTCTTCCCTACTTATTACACCTATTTTTTGGGAGAACATGATAAATTTGTGTACTTCACACTGAACACTCTTCAGATAAACAAAATGCCTATACAAAGAAAATGAGTTTATCAATGGGTATTCCCCTCTTAATACAGTTTCTTTATATATGGAAGCATACTGGTGCAAGCAGAGAAGAAATAAAGTTCAAAGAGAGTTTTTACCGTACTCCCGCTGTGCTTGTGGAAGCCTAGTAAAGACTTTATACCAGGGGTGTCAAACTCACATCGTCACAGTGTCGTCATGTGACGTATCGCGACTTCCCCCCCCTTCGCTAAACCGGGTATGGGCGTGGCCAGCGCGTGACACATCCGGCCTGCGGGCCGCGAGTTTGGCACCTCTGCTTTATACTTTATTCAGGAAAAGCTTTGAGAGTTCCAATGCAAAGAAAAACTAGAATAGGAAACTCAACATGCATGCGGTTTAGTGTTGACATTTCTTTTATATTCAATATATGAGCATTTCTAAATGAATAATTTTGACTATTTACTCATTATCCTGGGAGAAAGATTCACCGTACTCAATTTTAACTATTATTTATTGTGACTAATTGAATGTCAAGATGCTATTTCCTAACGCATCCAAAGAGAGAAGATTCCACTGAAAAATGATTGTTTAGGGTGCAGCACACTGATTTCAGATCTAAGAACTCTTAATAACTACAATGAAAACAGAAAAGAAAGCAATAGACACCACTATTCATTGACCTGTCATCTAAAGACTAGTTGACACACAGAACAAATACATAGAAACTGCTATGTGATTATAGCCAAATGAATTTAGAACAATGAAATCCACTGTGAAAGAATATAAGTTATAATTTGAATTTGAGACAATGTCTTTTACCACTGTATGTCCTTTAATCATTGGGTTTACCGGCTATAACATTGGACTTAAGATTACTTTAATCTTTCCTTCTGAAACAACAAAAAGAAAAGCATTGTGGGCCTTAAAGACTAATTTACGATTTGTGGACTGCAAGTCATTTCATCAAAGGTATCACATGCTTCTCAAGTCACAGGCTTATGCACACGTAGCGCTGCCTGTGCGTATCTTTTTATTCTAAGGATAATGGTATGTCTTTAAAATGCTTTTTTTCACAGTCAGTGACTATCCCTGCCTTGCATCTGAAGAAGAGATTACAGTCTATGAATACCTATGTTGTTAGACCAAAAAGTGTCACAAGACTCTTCTTGGTTCAACTTCAAGAGACTAAAATAGCTACTCTTTAGAACCTGCTTCTTCCTAGTTCTTGCATACATCACAAGCAATGAATGGATGAATGATTGGCTTCCTGATGGGCATAAGCATCAATGCAGCTGTTAAACATCCTTAAAGAAACTGATTGCCTTGAATCTATCTGGCAGAAAGCACATGTGCAGCCAATGATATGCACAGAGATTCTGTTATATTGATATCTTCTCGTCTCTCAAGATCCATATGCTTTTCCTCTTGCCTAGCCGAGCTCTCTCAAAACTAGCCTTCTATAGAAGTAACAAATGCCTTGGATTTCTTCCATGAAGCAATCTCCCTTGATCCAACCTCCAGCACACTTAGCTAAACAAATCAACTGGAAGCAGCCCAGCAGTCCTCCCTTGCTGGATCTCGTGTTGCAGTGAGTCATCTGGGTGGAGTTCATCAGCCAGCTCCCACCCTACATGGAGTGAGGCAGTCAGCGTGAGACTTCTATTTTGCATTAAGAGCCAGAATCCCTTTTTGTGGTGTGGGGTATAAAAACAGGACAGAAACTAAGACACCAATTGAGCAACACTGAGGGAGCACTGCATTTAGAGAAGCAGTCAGTTATTACTTGAAGTTCACTCAAATACATGCACGGAGACACAAAATCTGTGACCTGCATACACAATCTGTGACCTGCAATAATCTCTGGCTTTATGTGCGAAGTATATTCAAATGATTCCGGCTGTCTTTTAGTAATTTGAAACTCAACCTGGGGCTACCGAGCTCCTTGAGAAAGAAGCTAAATTCACACTGTCAGACAGTAAAGCTTTATGGTTAAGCATCTCTTTTTGTGCTGGTGTATTATTAAAGTCAGTATCCACACTCTGGTGCAAAGCTCAGAATGTAATTCGGGATGCCAGAGAGTTAAACTATAGAACTGAGGACAAAAGTGAGCTGATGGTAACCATTCCCTAAGATGGTAAAAATAATCTGATCACCATTTCCATGTGTTTGGAGAATGATCACCTTGCCAGCCAATTCCTTCCCTCCCCCCCCCCACCAAATTACATTGATACATAGCTGTGGTTTGCTCACTGGAGGTCCAAAAAAGCTGCTGTCACTGCATTAGCTCATTTGGACAATAGGGAGCCAAGGGAAAGTTTTACTACCCAGAGGCTGCTGCCAAAGCTCAGGTCTGAGGAATGGGAGCGCTACGATTCCAGCTTTGTGTGCTAACTTCACAATTCCATCACCCTTAAGACTATAGAGATTATATTGATGAAACCAAATATTTTAACCATGGTTTGTTGATTAAGCCATAGCAGTTGGTTCACGTGTAAGGCTAAGTTGTAACAGCTGGGTTCAAATATTAGGTTAAATCAAAACAAGCCTAACACATTAGGGGTAGAGTTTGGTGTAAAACAGTCTTCTATATTTAGAAGCACTATACAGTATTTGGTGTTTTCGAATAAATGTGCCTTGACTTTCCGAATCAAAACACAGGCTAATCGCACTGCTGTCAACATCAAAATACAACCTAATACCATTAACACAGATCACAGCATGCAGAAAAGAGGAGGCCCAAGATTAAAGAACAGAACTGACTTAATTAAAAGAACTGAATAATTTTATAAAATCAGCATCTTATGTTAGCAGGGTCTGCAGAAAAGAACAGCGTATATGGAAAATAGGACAGCCTCCTTTCTAATGCCAGCTTTTCAAAATCCTAATCCTTTAGGATAGAGGTGCTTTTTGCTTTTTACTAGATGAGCCATGCTAGCGCTTTTGCCCTTTGATTTAATAAAAGGTCAAACAGAAATTGGCCAACTGATTTATATTAATCCGCCAAAATGTCACTTCAGTGCTTTAGCCAAGAGCAGAGGGAACCAAGAGCAGAGATCTCACCTGTGAGTTACTTGGGAGCCCCGTAAACTGGACATGGTCTCTTCAAGGTTCTGCCGCAGATCGAGCACATTTTGTACTGTCCTCTTTCTCTGGGATTCAGGATCTGTTGGGAAAAAGGATAATATGTTCAAGGTTGATATTATGTTGAAAGAACATTATATCACTCAGATGGTGAATGGCAACTGCAACTTTTCCACATATCCATGGCTTTCATCTCTCCATTCATGGACTACTTATCATCTGCTACAACCATACTCATGCCCAGCTTTTCACAAATATAGTATTTACCTATTTCACTTGTTCATATTACATTTCAGATGATGGTATATGTGTATTTGTATCCTTTCACCAAGCTAAGTTCGATCAAGTTTCAGATTCAATACAAAAATTTGCAACTCCAAGTGTAACTGTCCATGCAAAGTCCATCCAAGCAAATAACTCTTGTTAAGTAAAAAATATTCCTGTTTTGATAGATAGAGATGATAGATAGATAGATAGATAGATAGATAGATAGATAGATAGATAGATAGATAGATAGATAGATAGATAGATAGATGATAGATAGATAGATAGATAGATAGATAGATAATGAAAAGAGATATATTTTCTGTTACATTTTTAAAAAAAAACTTTTTTCTGTTCTACAGGCTTAATCTAGATCACTGTGTCAAACTCGCGTCGTCATGGCGTTGTCACGTGATGTATTGCAACTTTTTTCCCCTTTGCTAAACCAGGCGTGGGCATGGCCAGTGCATGACGCATCCAGCCCGCAGGCCGCAAGTTTGACAACCCTGATCTAGATCAAGCATTCATGAACACTAATTACATTATAGTCTCTTCTATAGCATTATATGTATGGGGCTTAAAATATCTGCCTTATTTGCAAACAAAATCATTTCTTAAAACAACTAACTTACACATCACTACTGGCTGCCTACCGAGCAGTGGTGGGTTGCTCCCAGTTTGGACCGGTTCTTAGAACCGGTAGCAGCGGCGGCGGGAGGCTCCACTCACCCGCCCGGGATGCTTCTCCGCAGAAGCGTTGTGCGTGCACGTGTGCGCGAACCAGTAGCAAACTAATTCAGAACCCACTACTGCTACCGAGGCATCAGAAGCAGATCTTCTGTAAACTCTGAACAGTCTGTCCTGCAATCCAGCTGATGGAACTAGGCTACATTCCATAGAAACGATCGTGGCTTGTTATCCTCTATTATTACACTGATGTCAACATACCTTACAAAATAAGAGAAAAGATAATTGAGGAATTCAGAAACAAGCTCAAAACTCTTCTGCAAAAGCCAGACTAAATACAGAGGCAGTGGCCCAAATGCAGACATGTCACATACAAACCAGATACTGGAGTCTATTAACAAAGAAGCACATGACAAGCAACTACCGAAATTTCCTTATTTTCTAGCATTTCTTCCATTTTGTCACTCACTCCAGGATTGTCTTCTTCCAGCTCAGCTCCTTTCCATTAAAGAAAGACAGTTGAGTGAAGACAGTTGTCAAGGAATTGAGGGGATAGGTTTGTACAACATGCTAAGCTAAATTAACGTGAATTTTGTTGGTACTTTAGTGTTTTATGTAAATTTGGATTAAATTAGTTGTTTCCTATTTTGAGATATTCTGCAATCCCCAAAAATGGATTAATTCAAAAAGACAATGAAGTGTGTGGTGCAAATTCAGCTACTGTGGAGTAATATGTTTGGCACAGAAAGATGTCTGAGAGGAGACATGCCAACACTTCAAACATCTGAAGGGATGTCAGACAGAAAAGCTTAAGGTCTGCTCTCTCTCTCATTACAGATTTAAGTTGCACAGAGACAAAGTCAGACATTTGAAAATGTAACCAACTAGCCAAAGGGTTAGTGAGCTTGGTTATGTTTAATTGGAAGCTCAACAGACATTTGCCTGAGGTGCACTGATTTGGATGTCCACATACCAGCATTTGAACTCAGTGGTATAACTGACCCTTTATAGGATTTCTCCCTTTTTCCTTAAATTAGAACATATCCCCCTGAGCTCTATGTCTTTGCAATACATTCAAGATTTGATATAAAAATATATCTATGAACATACACGATTTTTTTAAGTGGACTGCATATGAAACCAACTCATAAAATATTCTATGAATCACTCCTGAATTAGTTCCCATTCCAGCACACACCAAGATTCCTGCTTGACATATAGACCACACACATTCATAACTAGACAGACAGGGAAATTGCAGGATATAGTCCAAGTCTTTGCCAGCTGTAATCCTGATCTTCTTTCCTATCCAGGTTTGATTGTGGTAACAGCACCAGACTTCTGCCCAGTGATAGGCAGCTACTGTATTAGCTTACAGAATAGGCTGATCCATAGAAAGGCATCTATAGAATGGATTTGACTATTACTTAATGAAAATTAGTAATCTTTTGATTTAGTAATCTAAATATTATAGTAGATACTTCCTTTACATATTTTACAATAGGAGAACAAAAGTCAAATACTGCTAGACAGTTACAATTTTCCTCTCTATAACTTGATTGTGTGCCATCAAGTCATTTTCAAGTCTTAGTGACCACATAGCTAATACTAATAATCCCTCCACTCCAATTCAACTCTGCATTATCTTATCTGGCCTGAGACAATCCTCCTGGCAATCAAATTTGAAACCCAACACACAACCTACACCTATTTGCTTGTAAACTGTGTGGATAGGGGTACAATCATATGCCACACTCGAAAGGTTTTTAAAAGCAATGCTCAACCTGGTCAGAAAATCTGAAGTTGTAACTGTGGAAGAAAAGAAGCAATAAAGAAGAGTGACAAAAAAAAACAACCAGTAATAAAACAGAGTCATAGTGGGAACTCTGGGAAAACAGCCAGCTGACTTCAGATGGAATGAGTGGCTGAAGCTGGTTTTCTCAGCATCAGGTAAACTCCTTATTTGGGATATGAATTGCTCTAAAGAATTTCAATCTGACTTTGCATGCAGGAATGTGAAGTTTTGCTGCCCAGAGAAGCAGAGCAGAGCACCCCATCTATATAATTATGGAACCAAAGGATCCAGGAAGAAAAAAGAATTTCTCAAATGCCCTGATAAAGAATAACTTCCTGTTTATTTAGAGACAACAGTACAATCCAAATGTATAAATATGAAAAAAAATGTTTAATTTAATTAATGTTGGATTCGCAGGGGTGGGGAAAGATGGCTCTTTTATGACTTGTGGACTTCAACTCCCAGAATTCCTGAGCTAGCATGATTGGCTCAGGAATTCTGGGAGTTGAAGTCCACAAGTCATAAAAGAGCCATCTTTCCCCACCCTTGGATTGGGGTAAGGAAGGCTTAGATCAGTGGTTCCCAAAGTGGGCGGTACCGCCCCCTGGGGGTGGTGGGATGCCTTAGGGGGGCGGTAAGAGGCAAGGGTGGCGGCAGGGGGGCGCTAAGAGGGGCAAGGGGGGCGGCAGGTGGTTCGCCATACCGGTAGCGACAGCTGGCTGGCCTACTCCCTTCCCCGCAGCCCTGCCATGCTTGGCGGCCTTCCACGCAGCCTTCCTGGCAGTCCCCCACGCCCGCTTGCCTTCCAAAGTCGGCGTCCAGCCCAGCCCAGCCCGTGGGTGGGCGGCCGGCCCTTGGAAATGCAGACGCTGAGAGGGACTGCTGCACATGCGCCCGCCCCGTTTCTGCAAAGGCAGACCTCCCCCCTTTGCAGGGCGATCCAAAGAGGTGAGGGGGATGCTGCCCCCGCCAGCCCGGACACCGCGCTCCCGGACGGCACATGACAGGGGACGTGACGCTGCCGGAGCGCGGTTGCTGCTGCCCCCGCCCCTCTCGCTTTCCCGGCTTCAGCTCCGGGACCTTTGCAGGCTGGGAAGCGTCCATAGGTGCGCGCCCCGACGCTTCCCGGCCCACAAAGGTCCCGGAACCGAAGCCGGGAAAGCGAGAGGGGCGGGGGTGGCAGCAACCGCGCTCCGGCAGCATTGCATCCCCTGTCATGTGCCGTCCGGGAGTGCGGTCTCCGGGCTGGTGGGGGCTTTCGCGGTGCCGGCCACGTGCTCCCGCGAAAGAAAGAAAGATGTTAGGAAGGAAGAAAGACAGACAGAAATAAAGGAAAGAAAGAAAGAAAGAAAGATGGAAGGAAGGAAGAAAGACAGACAGACAGAAAGAAAGAAAGAAAGATGGTAGGAAGAAAGATAGATAGATAGATAGATAGATGGTAGGAAGGAAGGAAGGAAGACAAAAAGAAAGAGAAAGAAAGATGGTAGGAAGGAAGGAAGGCAGAAAGAAAGAAAAAGAAAGAAAGAAGGAGGGAAGGGAGGGAAGGAAGAAAGAAAGAAAGAACGAAAGAAAGACTTATGACCACAAATGAGCCCAAAATTTTGGTTGCTAAGCAAGCGCGTTGTTAAGTGAGATTCACCACATTTTACAAGTTGGCCACGCCCACCCGGTCACCTGACCACCAACCTGAAGGGGGTGGGGGTGGGGGACACTGAGGATGAGTTTGTAGCACCAAGGGGGCGGTGGACTGAAAAAGTTTGGGAACCACTGGCTTAGATGATAGTTGCTGGAAGATAGTAAAAATGGCTGGTTTGCTCCACAGCTACATCTATGCAAAACCCAGAATACAGATAGGCATCTTTCGACCCAGAATTGGACAAAGAAGATATACCCAAGATATGACTGCAAGCTACAAGTAGAAATGCTCTCCTTAAGGACAATTCCTATCAAGGTGATCATTACAACCACTTATCAACAACTTCTTTTGTTTTACTATAATAACTTACTGAAGGTAGATAGCTTGCTTAGCATAGTGTTTTTATATACAGCTGGGATTTATTAAGTATGCAGATGTAGATTGGAAGTAGACTCTAATCTTTTTGGTTTCTATGTAGTATGTGTGTCAACCAAACTTTCACCTCAGGTTCCTACTACTAAAGCAGTCATTTTACTATTGAATTTAATCAACTACCTTGCTATTTCAAGCTGTAGGAACTGAGGGGGTCATAACACTTGAGTCACTTCCATGCTTGGGGGGAGGGGAGCGAGTCCCATTATAGGAAATGAAGAGCAAATAAAAGCTGCTCCAGAAATATTTTTGGTAATGTTACTAGAGAATCTTTAACCAGCTTAGTTTAGCATTTCCATATATAAGCAATAAATTTTACATTTTAGGACCGTGGTGGCGAACCTATGGCACATGTGCCAGAGGTGGCACGCAGAGCCCTCTCTGTGGGCACGTGCACTGTCGCCCCAGCCCAGCTCCATTGCATTTCTCTGTTGCGTTTCTCATCGTCGTTTGCAGGGAAACAAAAGTTTGTGGAACTAAAAAAAAAATTCACTCAATCAATTCCAACTTCTCGCAAAAGAAAAAGATCTCACGAAGTTGGAATTGATTGAGTGAACTTTTTCACTCGCACGCTTCACAATGGGGAAGACAGGGTCCCCTCCTCCTGAAGCCCATTATGACATGGAGCCACAATGCGACCCCGCGTCGTCTTGACTCAGCAAAAAAAAGAAGTTGCTTTTCCTGCAGAGCCGCCTGTGTTGGGATGCCCTGCCTCCCTGCTGGCCAGCTGAGCTTCACACGCTGCTCCTGAGCTCATCGGCCTACGGACATCAGCTTCCCACCACCCAGCACCAGAGGTGGGTTCCTACCAGTTCTATAGAACCAATAGCAAACCGCTGGTGTTGTCACGGAGCCGGTTCTGTCGGTGCCGGTCTGTGGACACCGCCATCTTTTTTTTAGATTTTTTTTTGGGGGGGGTTATTTTATTTTTTGATATATATTTTTCTTCTGCGCATGCGCAGAAGCCGAGTCCCCAGCACTGCGCATGCGCCCCCATCTTGTTTCTGGCTTCTTTTTTTAAATCAAATTGCAAATTTTCAGCACTGTGCATGTGCGCATGGGCGGCCACACGGCGCGCAATGCGCGCGCAGCCACGTGGCATGGGAGGAAATGAACTGGTGGCGAGGTAAGTTAGAACCCACCCCTGCCCAGCACCAGTTCAGGGGTTCCTTCCCCCCCAGGGGGGAGGAGAGAGAGAGAGGGAGGGAGAGGGAGAGGGAGGGAAAGAGAGAGAGGGAAAGAGAGAGGGGGGAAAGAGAGAGAGAAAGAGTGAGAGGGAGGGAAAGAGAGAGGGGGGAAGAGAGAGAGAGAAAGAGAGAGGGGGGAAAGAGAGAGAGAAACAGAGAGAGAGGGAGGGAAAGAGAGAGAGACGGTGGGAAAGAGAAATGATATTACAAAAGTTTTTCTTTTTTATTGTTGCTAAACGTAGTATTTCAAAAGCAGAAAGAAAATGAAGGGGCATAAAAGTGCATTTATCACATTTTTCTTAGAACAATTAGCTGAACTCTGCCTTGTTTATCATTATTTTAGGTAGTAAAACTTCATTATTCAGGTTAAATTGCCGTGTTGGCACTTTGCGATAAATAAGTGGGTTTTGTGTTGCAGTTTGGGCACTCGGTCTCTAAAAGGTTCCCCATCACTGTTTTAGGAGATGAACAATGGGACAGGACAAGACTGGATTTCTGGCTCTGAAATACAGGTTTTAATTTTACTTCTAGTCTTCATGCACACAATGGATTATGAATTGGAATTGTGTTTGTTTTTCGAATTACTGCTCATTCACTTAACAAGCTGCAGCTTTGGGATGTC
The DNA here is from genome assembly GCA_003457575.1 of Thermophis baileyi. NCBI lineage: Eukaryota > Metazoa > Chordata > Lepidosauria > Squamata > Dipsadidae > Thermophis > Thermophis baileyi. Next base: position 1,360,611 of record QLTV01004104.1, on the reverse strand, counting down.
AAAATATCTATTCCTTCCTTAAACCATGCCTGCAGTCCCACAAAAGCTATTCCAAATCTGTATTTTAAATAGCAAGCCTCTAGTGCAGAGGTGGGTTCCCCCCGGTTGGCCCAAACCGGTAGTGACCCGCTGGTGACGTCACGGTGACGTCACGGAGCCGGTTCGGTCGGTGCCGGTCCGTGGGCGCTGCCACCTTTTTTTTGGGAATTTTTTTTGGGGGGGGGGGATTTTATTTTTATTTTTATTTTTTTTATTTTTTCTTCTGTGCATGCGCAGAAGCCGAGTTTCCGGCACTGCACATGCATCGCCATCTTGTTTTCGGCTTTTTAAATTTTTTAAAATTTTTTGGCACTGCGCATGCGCGTGCACTTTGCGTGCATGCCCCCACGAAGTACGGCCACGCGGCGCAGGAGGAAGCGAACAGGCAGCGAGGTAAGTTAGAACCCACCCCTGCTCTAGTGATCTCTGAAGTCTCATGTGAGAACATGGAAACCTTTCACATTCAAGAGCAGTAAACACATTGTGAGACTTTGGTGTTTATGCTCAAGATCTCATCATGGTTCAAGATGAGACTACCAAATTTCACAAAATATGTCCCCAATGAATGTTTAAAGTAATTTGAGCAGTGCAAAGAGAGCAACAAGTGGAGATGTTAACCTAAAATTAGCCTCTTTCTTATCCCATTTTATGCCAACTTATCACCAGTTTTTCTTTCTCTATTGGTTTGTTCACGGTCATTTAAGTGGATGTTTCTTCAAATCTATCTTGGGACTTAGATGAAAGTGGCAACTGCATGTCAACATATATGTCCAACCTTATGAAGCATCCTTTATAGTAGGTATGGATGGACAAATCTTGGAACATATTAAACAGGGCAGAATTGTGTTTCTCTCTCTCTCTCTCTCTCTCTCTCTCTCTCTCTCTCTCTCCCCCTCGCTCCCTCCCTCCCTTTCTCTCTCTCATACAAAAGCAGGCAATGAATAAATAACACTTCAGATAATTTGACAGAGGCTAGAATTTGGCTTTGCAGGACGTACTGATATACTGCTAGTGAACAATATGTTTGTGTGTACATTGTATGTATGTATTGTAATAGAAATAAATACTCTTCTGCCCAGATGGATTATGACATTAGGATAAGACAGCTGTGTTTGTGAGTAGATTATAACGAAGTACATGGAAGTATCAACAAACACAATGATTGCATCTTGGCATATGCAAGAGAAAATACTGAAGAGTGTAGAGGGAAATCTGGGAGCACCATAGCTACGTGGTGGGTCCAAGAGAAAACTGTTGGAAAGAGCTGCTTCCACTTTTAAGAAGCATAAGACATGCTGCTTTCTGCCCTCCTCTTGATTTTTAAATAAATGTTTTGTGGTGCAACAGGCTTCTCTGCTATCTTTTGCAGATCTCTTTCCATGCCCTGCTGTTTTCCTATGGGATGGGGTGGGACAAAGGAAGCTGTTTTGGCTTTTATCTTTTGATGAAGTGAGTAGTATTGGAATAACTCCTATCCTTCCTCTCTGATCTCAAAAAGTTGACATTAAAATTCTAGCACTGGAGTAAAATCGTTTGTGGATGCTTTTGCTGTGGCTAGGAATGTAAATCCAAACCAAAACCTCTTATGGGTGGACTTTTCCATTTATTCTCATGGAAGAAGATCTAATGTATCTTCAGGATTGCAGCCTGAAATGTTTCATTTTGTTGGAGTAATGTATCAAATTAGCAATATGAAAAATGTAATTGTAAAAAAAAAATCTGTTTATTTTTTTACAGCCTGCAATGGATAAATTAGGGCAGTGGAATCAACTTTTAACACCATGTAGAAATGCATATGAGATTCCCAGCATTTTCCCATCTTTACATCAGACTAGCTAATCACTGCCAACACTGGCATCCTTTTGCAGCACTTAATGATTTTGGATATTTGGGAGCTGGAGTGAAATTTTTTATATTGGTCTTATATTTACAAAGTTTCAGTTTTCCCTTCCAGCCCAATAAGGCACCTCTCATTTCATCCTGGTTCATCTTCCACCCACATCACCAATGTGTCCGCTTGGCTATTTTTGGACAGAGGTTTTCTGGTTTTTATACACATGTTCAAAAACATCCAGGTGAGAAGTACCAGCATGGAGCATCTCCACACCAGTGACAAAGCAACTTGCAAGGTGATGCACTTGCCTACCTTCACCCAAACCTACTCTACCTTGCCTTAATGAAAGCAATTCATGGCTTTTTTCTCCTCAACAGCTGGTAACCATGAATCGGAGGGAGACAAAGGTCAGAGACTACCACAATTGCTGTGCTGTTAAATCCTCCCAAGTAAAGCTGAAAGCACCAAAATATTCACAACCATTATTGGGGTAGATGAAAGCTTGATGGTCTGGGCAGAGCAAATTATATTGATACTTCCCCCCCACCCCCGTCAATTCAAGGGGGAATGCATCTTAACTTGGCCATGAAGAAAAGAAGTATACTGGGCCTCGTAAATTAAATCAACATGCATTTTCTTTTCTTTCAATATAAAGAGCAGTTCAGCACTTATGGACATTAATTGGCTATTGTTCAAAAACTCCACAATCTAGCTCCACAATCTACGTTCTGATGCCAATTATTTGGTTGTGGACAGATTAGAAATATTCTCTTTATTGAGGATAGTTGCAAGGAAAACCAAGCAGAACATCCAAGTTTCACAAATTTTGACAATCTGATATAGCAATAGCAATAGCACTTAGACTTATATACCGCTTTATAGTGCTTTACAGCCCTCTCTAAGCAGTTCACAGAGTCAGCATATTGCCCCCAACAATCTGGGTCCTCATTTTACCCACCTCGGAAGGATGGAAGGCTGAGTCAACCTTGAGCCGGTGAGATTTGAACCGCTGAACTGCAGCTAGCAGTCAGCTGAAGTAGCCTGCAGTACTGCACTCTAACCACTGCGCCACCTCGGCTCATGATATCTTATTTTGTTCTAAAAAGAGCCAGATCATACGACAAAAAAAAGTGTCCAAGCAGATAACCAGTTCAGATAATGCAAAAATAGGATTTCCTTTCAAAGAGCCGAGGTGGCGCAGTGGTTAGAGTGCAGTACTGCAGGCTACTTCAGCTGACTGCTAGCTGCAGTTCGGCGGTTCAAATCTCACCGGCTCAAGGTTGACTCAGCCTTCCATCCTTCCGAGGTGGGTAAAATGAGGACCCAGATTGTTGGGGGCAATATGCTGACTCTGTGAACCGCTTAGAGAGGGCTGTAAAGCACTGTAAAGCGGTATATAAATCTAAGTGCTATAAGTGCTATCTTCAAAGAGCAGAATACCATCAGAGAAGGCTGAGCAGTTTGTTCTAATTTTGTAAAAGAAAATCAGAATTTAGTTTATCTAAAGCCTCACTTAATGCCTGCACATTTCTTTTATTTTCCTCTTTTCTTAAACAGACATAGCTGTAATGATGTGTAGCTTAATGTAAAGGCTGCTGCCTTCCTTCTAGAGATATTGATTTGCATTACAATAGAATATAGAAAGGATACTGAAAACCAGCACCTTATAGACTGCTTATAGTACTGTACACAGATACTTCAGAAATTTTCACTGTCAATATTTGTCTCAATTCCAGGTTATCAAATTTTTGGAGACCCCGAGTTCCAGCTGGGTTGCATTCATTCAAAAAGAGGGCCGTGAAAATATTTACTGACCCCTCACATCCTGGACATAAATTGTTTCAACTTCTACTCTCAAAATGACACTATAGAGCACTGCACACCAGAACAACTAGACACAAGAACAGTTTTTTCCCGAATGCCATCACTCTGCTAAACAAATAATTCCCTCACCACTGTCAAACTATTCACTAAGGCTTCATAACTATTACTATTAGTCTTTTCATTGTTCCTATCACCCATCTCCTCCCACTTACGACTGTATGACTATAACTTGTTGCTTGTAACGATTTATATTAATATTGTTTCCTGATTGCTTATTTGTACCCTATGAAAATCATTAAATGTTGTACCTTATGATTCTTGATGAATGTATCTTGTCTTTTTATGTACACTGAGAGCATATGCACCAAAGACAAATTCTTTGTGTGTCCAATCACACCTGGCCAATAAAGAATTTTATTCTATTCTAATTCTATTCTATTCTATTCTATTCTATTCTATTCTATTCTATTCTATTCTATTCTATTCTATTCTATTCTATTCTAATTTTGCAATTAACTGGATGTCCATAACCGAGACCTGATTGCAAAATGACATTTACATGAAAGTGAAGTCAGTGTTTCAAAGTAAGAAACAATCTGATCCTCCCAAGAATCATCAGGATAGGCCAGCAAAACTAAAAAGTCTTGCAAAAACTAGGAGCCGCTTCAATCAAAAACTGAAGCGTGGCTCTCAAGAAAGATCATACACTTTACATAGCAACTTTTAACAAATAGCTAGAAAACCGTAGTCTTAAGAAATTATTCTATTTATTTTATTTTATTTATTTATTTGTTTTGTCAAGCGTGTATAAGATTACAGACAAAGTATGAACATTAATATGAATATATAAAAGTACAAGCATGGTTTTGAGTACATGGTATTTTACTAAATACATGGGGTCTTTAGGACAGGGACGGTAGGCACGCTAGTGCGCTTATGCACGCCCCTTACAGACCTCTTAGGAATGGGGTGAGGTCAACGGTAGACAGTTTTAGGTTAAAGTTTCTGGGGTTTGGGGAAGAAACTACAGAGTCAGGTAATGTATTCCAGGCATTGATCACTCTGTTGCTGAAGTCGTATTTTCTGAAATCAAGTTTAGAGCAGTTCACTTTAAGTTTGTATCTATTGTGTGTTTGTGTATTGTTGTGGTTGAAGCTGAAGTAGTCATTGACAGGAAGGACATTGTAGCAGATAATTTTATGAACTACGCTTAGGACATACCGAAGGCGGCGTAGTTCTAGATTGTCTAAGCCTAGAATTTCAAGTCTGGTGGCATAGCGAAGTCGTATTTTTTGCAATCAAGTTTGGAGCGGTTTACATTAAATTTGTATCTATTGTGAGCTCGTGTATTGTTTCGGTTGAAGCTGAAGTAGTCATTGACAGGTAGGACCTTGTAGCATATAATTTTGTGTGCTACACTTAGGTCAGATCGAAGGCGGCGTAGTTCTAAGTTTTCTAGGCCTAAGATTTCAAGTCTGAATGCATAAGGTATTCTGTTGCGAACGGAGGAGTGTAGTGCTCGTCTCGTGAAATATCTCTGGACATTCTCAATTGTATTAATCTCCGATATGTAGTGTGGGTTCCAGACAGATGAGCTGTATTCTAGTATTGGTCTAGCAAATGTTTTATATGCTCTGGTTAGAAGTACAATATTACCAGAGAAGAAGCTACGCAAGATTAGGTTAACCACTCTTAATGCCTTCTTAGCAATGCTGTTGCAGTGGGCTCTGGCACTTAGATCATTAGAGATGAGTACTCCAAGGTCCTTTACTGAGTGAGGATCGTCAACAAGGTCATGATCATCTAGTTTGTATTTTATGTTCTGATTATTTTTGCCAATGTGTAAGACTGAGAATTTGTTGATTTTATCCTCACGCTAGGATTCAATACCAATAAGTGGCTTGAAGTTGGGTTTAAAATGTAGAGACATAATTCTCTCCAAACCAGAATTGTCCTCACTCTATATATCTATGTTGAACGTGGATCTACTGGTTTTAAGGAGGTCTTTGGTCCTCATGACGAAGATTTGCATGCTTAAAACTGTTGAGCCTATGGCATGGCTTGTTGGTAGACAATGCTTGTCTGTTTGTGGGGCTGCAGAAAATGAACAGAAGGTAGGCAGCATCCAAAACAGTAGTTTCCTTGCAAAGATTCCTGTGGGTAGTTAATACAAAATAGCTCACTGTTTGAGGAAATCAGAATTAAACAAAGTCTCTGTTTACTTATCCTGTACTAGCTTATTAGGAGGGTGAGTGGGTGTATTTATCAGTGTTTGTGTATATATCTATGTGTTGCTGTGTTTATTATGCCATTAGCTAGGATTCAGAAAGGCCCTACTTAGATGACTCAAGGTCTGCAAAGTCTGCTTTATAGGGTAAGGATCCATGTATGCAATCTCTTATTATCTATGCCTTAAAAGCAGGGGTGAAATCCAGCAGGTTCTAACAGGTTCTGGAGAACCAGTAGCGGAAATTTTGAGTAGTTCGGAGAACTGGTAGCGGAAATTTTGAGTAGTTCGGAGAACCGGCAAATACCACCTCTGGCTGGCCCCAGAGTGGGGTGGGAATGGAGATTTTGCAATATCCTTCCCCCAGGAGTGGGGAGAGAACGGGGATTTTGCAGTATCCTTCCCCTGGAGTGGGGTGGGAATGGAGATTTTGCAGTATCCTTCCCTTGCCACGCCCACCAAGCCACGCCCACCAAGCCACATCACGCCCACCAAGCCACGCCCACAGAACCGGTAGTAAAAAAATTTGGATTTCATCACTGCTTGAAAGGCAGCACTCAACATGGCTAAATGGATATTTCCAGTAGCAGGCAGATTAACGATACATGCTGCTTAGAAGACAAAGAGTAATTCAAATGTACAACTTAGAAAAGGTGGGCATCAGTGCATTGTGCACTGGATAGATTATATCCTGGTTGATTATATCCAATGGGCAACACACTCTTGCTGAAATATTCCTTAGCACATCCCAAAGTTCCAGCCTAACCTAATGCATTTTTAAAAAATTAAATAATGAATGGCAAAGTAGTATGCTGCAAAGGAAAGCTTCAGCAATTTGTATCAGCAGTACCTGAGACCCATAGAGGCATCAGATAAATCAGAAAAAAACACTTCCTGGTTTGGATGTTCAATTTCACTTTCATGTGTGCTTTACAGCATAACGTAATAATTTGTAACAGGTGAGATGTCTCTACAGATACTTTATCATCTATGGGAATGTATGGTTAAAGCTGTTTAAAACTGATATTATTTACATTTATAGATCTTATAAATTATAATTGCTCAAAAAATTGATACGACTGAGCATTCTTTGATTAGTTTCCATTCTTGTCAAGAGGACCATTTACCACAGGTTGGACTGGTCCAGAGGTAAATCGTCTAATTTTAAGAATAAATGAGAGTTGAATTTAAAACACTTCAATATTTTTCCTTGGCTAGTCCATGCTTCAACTCTGTCAGGCACAAAGGATCAGGTCCACACTGAAGGTCCAAATAAACTGATTTATTGCTTATCATGCCTATGCACAAAAATCTTCTCAATTAACAGTTAACACCTGATTGGGGTTAGATAAGGGTCAATGGAATTCAAGGGCAGTCGGATTTAATATGCTTGTGGCTACATATGGATTCTAGGCAGATCCCTAGTTTAACTCCCCCCCTCTCCCCCCCCCCCCAGGTTCTGCCACTCCTTCTCCTACAAACTCTAACTAGAATCTTCTGTAAGAGCTTCTAATGAGATTCTCCAGCATTGTGCTTACTGGGAGAGATACAAAATTGCTATAGTTTGAAGGAGAGTGTATGAGAACAAAATAATGGAACAAAAAGCTGGCATGATATGTGTCAATATAGCTGAGATAAACATTTCTTATAATATTTGTCACTTGTGAGGCTGGGTAAATGATGCAACTTGGAATCCACATTCTTGGCTCCCTGGAGGAAAATGAGATAAAAATATATGGAATACATGTATTTTAAGGTATTCACTTGGCAACTTTGAGAAAGCATTAAATATTTTGGAAAGAAAATCATTCTGATAAATTAATAATGATGTGGAAGATTCAAAGTAACCACTAAGGCAGACATTATTCAACATTTATCAATGTCACTAACATTTCAGACACTTGAGAAATATTTGCAGTGGTTATTTATTTGCTTATTGCAACTTTTATTGTGCACTGCCCGGAGTCCCATTGTGGGGGGAATAGACTCTTCCTAAATATGATAAATAAATAAAAATAAAAATAAACTTATATTCAATTCCAATGAACCAGCACTCTGAATGGCTTATATAGCCTTGTTACAGTAAAAGGGTTATAATAAAATACAAAAATGGTATAATAATATGATGTTTCTATTGCAGGGACTCACAGAGAAAGCATTTATAAAGAATGAGGTTAAGAGACTCTTCAGTCAATCTTTCTCTGACAAATTGGTAGATGATAAAGCAATTAATAAAGAATGTGATAGAACTGAATGTGCAATTTAAATACAAACTGCAATTCCAGCTTCCTGTTTCAACCCTTTTCTGCCGCTATTATTAACCACTCTGGTATGTCCTATATATAACCACAAGATGGCAGTAACAGGCCTAAGATATAAGAAAATAGTTTAGTATGGGAAAATATATCCTTCATAGCCTTCCAATTTGTCTGCCTGTAGGCAGCAATCCATAAACTGAGAATATCTTCTGGAACCCATTATTCAATAATATTTGGATCTGTTCCCAAAGCTCAAGGATCTACAGGGGTGAACGATCGATAGGAAATGTCTTTTCTTATTACTAGGAACTCTGTCACATGCCAAGCAATGTTTATAAAGCTAAAGCCAAAGAGACAAAGTTTGATCCCATAGAACAAAGCTACGTTTTTTAAAGGCTATGCTTCATTTCACATTCAAGCCTATCAAATACTGAGGGAAACTCACATCGCAAAACACATTATTAACACATATATCAGTATTTCCACATAAAAATATCCTTCCTCAATTAAATATAACACATTAGAGAGAATTCTTGGCTAAAAATTATAAATCAGATCTGGCAGAAACTGGAATAACAACTTGAAAAGAGCAGCTTCAGACTGAATATACAAAGTTAAATAGGATCTCTATCTAGCAATCAACCTGAATTTTAAGATTCATGAATCATTCAGTATTCTTGAGCACTTCTGAAATAAGGTCTTGAACTGGCAAAAAGCCAAAGATCTTTATATTCCAATCATCTGTAAAGCACCAGGATGGTAAGGAGGAGCAGAAAGAGGAATACCTGCCAAGTAAGTGATGCATTTTCATCAGAGTTTCTCAAAATCTTCCAATTCTACTCACATAAGATCATTGGGAAAGAGACTACCAATATATTGTAAAGGGAAAGAAACCCTTAAATCTGTCTGAAATTTTGTACACTTTATTCCAAGGGAAAGAACAGATGCCATCACCCAGAATTCTTCTCTCCGGCCAATCTCGTCCCATTTGGTTGAAATACACACATAAAGTTACCACTGTTTGTCTTCCATGCTGATCAATGGAAGGCATGAAGTTTCTCTTAAGTCTGGAGCTTAAGTCAAAACAGGAAACCTCTGACTTGGTCCAAGTCAAAGTAGGCTGCTTTTAGCTAAATTGTCTTTAGCTGAAACTTTTAGTCTGAATATATCCCTGCTAAAAACTCATCTCCTAAAAGCCAACTCTGGACACGTTGAGACAAGTTGTAAATATATCACTATGACCCATCCTGTGTGCGTGAGAGAAGAAGGTAGGTTTGGTTCATATGTGCCCATGCTGGAACGCTTGTATAATTGCACTGCTGTGCTTTCAATGTATTCTATTTGAGATAAGCAGAACAAACTTCATCTAAAACGATTAATAGACACAAGTTCTACATCAGGGCTTAAAACAAGAACAAAATGAATTCAAACCATTTTAACTTCCCAGGACATTTTATGGCAGACCTTAAAGTGATTGTTTTAGAAAGGACTTTAACAGCACCATTGACCAAGAAATTGCTAAATCTCCACACATCAAACATTTCAATCTCAGACAGTCATAACGATCACAATTGGTTTTAACACATTACAATTGTTTATTGATAATGTATTAGACTGGAAACCTAATGTGGACTTTTTGTTGAAAGAACAAAAATGAATTGATGATGTATGTATTTGAAGATTTAAAAAGATGCAGATTCAATGAGAAGATGAGGGGATTTGCAAAGAGAGGAAGAACAATACGATTGTAATTATCCATTGAAAAGAAGGTCAGAAGTGATTCTTAACTGTGGTTTTCTTTTTCTCTTCCTGCACTTTCATTTTTTTTCTCTTTCTCTTTTGATTCCTCTCTTCCCCCCCCTTCATTCTTTCTTTGTTTTCTGTTTCTCTCTTCCCCCTTCTTTCTTTCTGTCCTTTCTCTCCCTCTGTTTTTCATTTCTGGCATCTTTTACCGGTATAGAGGGGGTGGCAGGTGGGGTGTGGAGCAACACGTGACTCCCCTTGCCGTCTCTTCTGCCCCCCCTCACCGGGCATGGCAGGGCTTCCTGCCCATCGCTTACGGTACCGTAGCCACCCGCCCCCTTTAGGGATGCAATTTGGGGGTAGCAGGTGAAGCGGGTTAGAAGCGAGACCGTTTCACCTGCCACCCCTCTCGATAAACAAATGGCGGGCTGCTGTTGCCATTGGGTCAGGGTGGGACATGTTGCCGCGGGAAGCAGTGGGCGCGAAATTAGAGTTAGGTCAGTGGTGCGCCTCGTAACCCACTCCTTTCCGTGGATCGCGAGGCGCGTCGCTGGCCTGCCGTCCATTTTGCCGCGGGAAGCAGTGGGGCGTGAAATTAGAATTAGGTCAGCGGCGCGCCTCGCGACCCACTCCTTTCCGTGGATCGCGAGGCGCATCGCTGGCCTGCTGTCCATTTTGCCGCGGGAAGCAGTGGGGCGCGAAATTAGAGTTAGGTCAGCGGCACCTCACGACCCACTCCTTTCCGTGGATCGTGAGGCGCGTCGCTGGCCTGCTGTCCATTTTGCCGCGGGAAGCAATGGGGCGCGAAATTAGAGTTAGTGACCCCCCCCTCACGACCCTCTCCTTTCCGTGGATCACGAGGCGCGTCGCTGGCCTGCCGTCCATTTTGCCGTGGGAAGCAGTGGGGCGCGAAATTAGAGTTAGGTCAGCGGCGCGCCTCGTGACCCACTCCTTGCCGTGGATCGCCTGCCTCTCATTTTGTGCGGCCATCAGCCCTACCGGTACCGGTAGGTACGGTAAGGGCGTGTAGCATGCCCTCCCTTTGTCCTCCCCTACTCACCTCTTGTAAAGCAACCAGTGTAAATGGCGGGGAGTAAATGGCGGGGACCGACTGTGCATGCGTTTAAAAAGGTGGGGGGAGGCGGCCTTATTTTCAGGGCGGAGCTTATTTCAGTGCATGTCCCAAAAAGCCCTGTTGGCCTTATTATCGGGACATGTCTTATTTTCGGGGAAACACGGTATATATATGTATATATAAAGGTAAGGAATGTGTATTCTGTTTAACATGTAATCTGTATCTACAAAACCAATCTGTCTTCACTTCCTAATCTACCAGTGCCTTACTTCAATGAAATCATAGTCTACTCTCTCTGATGAAACTGATGTAATTCACAAAAGCTTATGCCTTTTATTAATAATTTTATTGAAGTTTTTGATAAACATAATACAAACTAAAATAAACCACACTAGGATAAAAAGAAAAAGAAAAGTTTAGATGGTGCAGAAAAAAGAAAAAAGCAACAAACAAAACAATAAAGAATAAATCACACCAAACATAAGCTAATATGCTAACTTTTCACCCTCTATTAAAGTTAAATAAAAAAGACCTCATCTCCTCATAGTCTAACTTTTAATCTATATGCAATTCAGAAATCATAATCTTTTTCAATCCTAGTTCAGCAAAAAGTCATTTAGGGGTTACCAGAAATATCAAACAAATAGTTTATCCCTGGTCAAAGAGTCCAACTTTATAGTCCTTCTTTTTGCTATGTAGAATCTCGACTTTTAAATCATTCCATCACAGGATTTGATCTTTCACCACTCTTTGTCCTTTAAAAGGAGTCTTCTAATTGGCCTACTTTGTAAATCCCATAAAGAGGCATCAGCCACAATTTATTTATTTATTTATTTATTATTAATTGTATTTCTATGCCGCCCAACTCCTAAAAGACTCTGGGCGGCTTTCTTGTCACAAATATTCCATGTCCAGATTTTTTGTCTTTTGTATTCCAATTTTGGTAATCTCAGATTTGTTGTCTTTCTTGCCTTCAAACTCTATAATGTTTATGTCGGGTAGAAGTTTATTAAAGTTTTTCTTTGCTTTTAAATGTTTATCCATTGAAATTTGTATCCTTTCTGAGGTATTAATTATTAATATTCCTGCTCTGTTTAAAAAAAAAAACTTTTTGAGGTAACAAAATGTTACAGCCAGTTTATCCATTTAACTCTTCTTCCTTGTCCTTTAGTTCCCCCCAGTGTCCATTTGCAATCTTAATCAAGCCTCAGTTCCCAATATATTATTTCCCACAAGTATATTAAATAATTATATACTTGTGGGAAATGATATATATTATGAAAAAATAACCAATATTCCAAATGTCTCTGGTCTCCTAATCTGTTTAAAACTTTCTTAAATCAAAATCCTTTTTTATTTTTCCCAATTGTATATTATTTTAAATTGTTACGGCTCTATTTAAAATTTCTTAAATTTGAAAATGGTAAAACTCACCAGGTGTCAAATTAAGCTCACAGTTTTAAAGGTCTCTAACATTCATAAAGTTGTTGAATTGAACATTCTAACCGAATGTGATTAGAAAGTGAGTTTGGCTGGCTTTACTTATGAAAGGCTCTGCTATTTCTGAGAGCAAACATATTGTCTCCTTCAGCTCCTGGCACTCAAACCTGCAGGAGACCACTGTTTTATGATCTCATGAGAAACTCCCATTCAGACTACTTGTATACAATATTCCTATCTCTCCTTCTCAGGAGAGAATTAAAGGATCAGTCTACATCAATAGTGGATTTCAATTACCTTCTCTACTGGTTCACTATTGGGAGCGTGTGCGCATGCGCGTGGCGCTTCTTCGAATGCGCAGAGATGTCCGGGAGGGTGGGCAGAGCCTCCCGCCACCACTGCTACCGGTTCGCCCAATCCGGGGTGAACCGGTAGCAACACACTACTGATCTATATACTTGTCTTTCATTCTTCACAATGGTCATCATCTGTCTCATTCTCAGAACATCTTCAGTCAGTTGTGACTCATTCCAGAAGTCCCAAAGCTTATGCCTTTTAACAAAATTCATTAGTTGAAAAAGGTGTACTTTGAGCCACCAGTGACTACGGTAATACAGCTCTCCTCTTTAATTATCACCAATTCTGTACATTTCAAAAGTTATAACAGCTATTTCCTTTGGGAGATTCAGTTTTATACCTATGTTTATTTTTGGCCCAGTCTAAATTTTCTTTTTCCAAATGATATGAAAGCCCCCAAAATATCAATTCTGACAGCTGCCTGAGGCTATTTATTCTGTTATGCCTTTCCTCATTTACATAGTTTTTCCTTCTGAGAGCTCACTCTTCCAGACCCAGACAATAGCTGTCAGGGCCAAAGTGAATCATATATATGTTTCTTTCATTTCATTTTACTGCCTTCAGAAAAAAAATCCTTAGAGAATATTCATGTGATAAATTATGCTGCTTAGTTCTTTTTAGAGTTCTGCCCCCTGCTCTACAACATCATGTACTGTATAGGCATATTTGTAAACATACCATATGCACATGTGTCCCAGCAATCAGCACATCTGCAGGTTTCACCAGGGACCAGCCTATTTATTCTTTTTTCTCTTTCCCTGTAATTTTATTCATTTTAACACAAATGCCAAATTCAGGACACACTTTGCTATACACTTGTCAACATGCAAATGCCTATGTCATGGAAAGCCTAAGGCACGGGTGTCAAACTCAAGGCCCACTGGGTGCTTAGATCTGGCCTGTGGAGCTGCCCTGGAAACAGCAAAGGACCGGCCCATGGTGCCTCTGCCAGCGAAAATGGAGCTCGTGAGGGCCGCACACAGCCCTCCCGAGCTCCATTTTCGCTGGCAGAGGGTTTCAGGAGGCCGCCACAGCCAAAAACAGAGCTCGGGAGCCCGTTTTCGCTGGCAGAGCGCTCGGGCCACCACAGGCGCCCCCAACACAAGTGACATTGAGCTGGCCACACCCACCCCAGTCCCACGAGGTCGAACACAACCTTGATGCTGCCCTCAATGAAATCGAGTTTGACACCCCTGGCCTAAGGAAAAGAGACTTCAGTCTAAGTTTAGTACTGCAGTATCTGTTGGATTCACACATTGCTCCAATTATTAAACATAATAGCCAGATTTATCTATAACACTAGATCTCAAACACATTACAGTTTAGTACTGCACCAAAATCTAACTTGTGTCAGATTCTTGTTGTAAAAGGATGATGCAGTATCAGTTCTTACACATTGCTCCAATTATTAAACATAATAGCCAGATTTATCTATAACACTAGATCTCAAACACATTACAGTTTAGTACTGCACCAAAATCTAACTTGTGTCAGATTCTTGTTGTAAAAGGATGATGCAGTATCAGTTCTTGTTCCTCTTAGGATAAAGAATTGAGGTCACTAGATCAGTAGTAAAATGCTGAATTTGGTAGCAATGCTAATGTAAAAAATTGTGGAAAAGCACAAATCTTAAGCCACAATTTTCACAGTAGTTATGGGCACACACACACACACACACACACACACACACACACACACACACACATTTTATACTATATTTTGTTATATTTGTAATCAATTTATTTATTTATTTATTTATTTATTTATTTATTTATTTATTATTTAATTTACATGGCTGCCAATCTCAAATACATGTCTCTGAGTGGCTAACAATATTAAAAATAATAAATATACAAAACAACAGCTGAAAACAATTACAAAACATCAGTCAACACAACCAGGAAACAGGCTCCATCTCAAAACCAGGGCCCCAGGCTTGCACAGAACCAAATCTTTGAGGCTTTATGAAAAGTGAGCAGGGTTGGGGCCAATCTGATCTCTGGAAAGATCAGGTACCATGGCAGGAAAGGCTCTTCTCCTGGGCCCCACCAGCTGACACTCCCTAACAGTCAGGCCCTGGAACATGCCCCTCCTGCTGGACCAGATGGGACAGATAGAAACAACTGGGGAGAGATGGTCCCATCAGGAACCCAGCCCCAAACCATGATGGCCTTCACAGATAGAAATTGCAATAGCACTTAGACTTACATACCAGTTCATAGTGCTTTACAGCCCTCTCTCTAAGTGGTTTACAGAGTCAGCATATTGCCCCCAACCATCTGGGTCTCATTTTACTGACCTTGGAAGATGGACGGCTGAGTCAACCTTGAGTCAGTCAGAATTGAACTCTTAGCAGTCGGCAGAATTAGCCTGAAATACTGCATTCTAATCACTGTGCCATCATGGCTCTAGATGACTATAAGCACCTTGAGCTATTTAAGGACAACCAATAGATACTGTAACAATGCAGTCCATAATAGCTTATACCTGTCTTGAACCTTCCAAATCAGGTACCTGCATGGAAAAGGAAGACCAGATTTTACAGAATCAGTCAGAAACATAAAATGTACTTCGATTTGACTCCGGGTACTACAAGGATATGCCCATGCTGCCGTCTTGGCAATAATATGGCAGTCTTCTTTCAGGAATTTTTCTCATTTATTTTTCAAACTTGTCCAAAGCCCTATGATTTCCTGGTTGTGGTGCCAAATAATTACTAGCATTTCCTGTTGACATTATTTATTCATCATTGCTCATGAAAAGCATGAGTTTCATCTCCTTCCTCCTAACTGATGAGAAAGAGTCTATTTTTGTTGGTCTGGCCCATGAACTTTTTTCTTTTCATCTGGGAAGTAGCTTTCTTAGATTTCACACTGGTTATTTTATTTGTTAAGAGGGCTTGTAGTCTAAAAATTGTAATAAATATTTCTGGGTTGCAGGTTGGGCAAGATTCTCCCAGTGGGTTATTTAGCAATAAGCACCCTGGAAACAATACTAGAAGGAAAAAGAGAGTAAGGCTTAGAGGCTCTGTGAACCATTTGCGAAGGTGTGCAATCTGATAGGTATCCAAACTGAAAAACTCTTATTATTGGAAAGGTGTTTTTTTTTTAAATTAAATACAGGGAGATCAGGCTGTGTCATTTCTGATGTTTAGATGTAAGTACGGTAACTTCTGCCTTATTTAAGCTGTCTGGCAAAAGAAAACGAGCACAGCAAAAGGTAGGGAAGGACTCTTTGTCCTTCAAATCTCAATTTCCTATTTTCAGGGGCATTTATGACCGGATTGACATATTGCGCTGAACTACAAACTATGATTTACAAACTATATTGGCTCAGTTCACAGAACATGTTCAGCCAAAACCTTTTGAAAAGAAAGATGGCATATAAATCAAACCAACAAATCAAATAAATAAATGAAGCTGAACAGGCCACATTATGGTTTTGTTTAATGTTTAAACCCATCCTCTGTTTAAGTCATCCAGAAATGGCACTTTCTACAGGCAGCATAAAGTGATCCAACCCATTCAACTATTTCCTTTATTCTTCCTGTTGTTTCTAGACTGAGCCTATTGAAGAACAACAGAATTATGTAGAATGGTGCCCTTCATAGCCAAATCTCTATTATGCATAAAATAATTCTCCCAACAAATCCCAGTTGTCTTAGAGACTTTTTTTAGTTCAGACTCAATGCATTATCCACTGAAAGCTTTAAGACTGCCATATCTAATGTACCTAACAACCTAATACATTATTTTCCCCCTATCACTTTCCCTAACAAAGAGAATCTCCCCCCACACACACACACACCCCTTGAAATCTGAAAATTAACATCCCTATTCTAACACCAGGAACCTCACTCACACATTTGCAGCCCAAGAGGGCAATTTGTTTCATGGGAGGGCCTTTTTATCAAACACTCTCCCACTCTGAGGAGGTGAAAATATGTTTGCTACATACAGGCAAGGGGTGGTGAAATAGACAGCTGGGTACAAAGAATACTCGGCTGTTGAATGGACTGGATGCAGCAAAAGCAAATTCTGGCTAATTTGCATTCCCTAATATTAGATGCACAAAATTATAGGCATGAAGATAATAATAGGACAGATGTCAGCACAGATCTGAAAAAGATGAAGACAACTTGAAAATGTTCTGATTTCATTTAAACATGTGTGGTAACGACGTGTGACAAGCTCTTTACATCGGTGTGCCTTGGGATGTATGTACAACTCTAACTACCCAGATACCACAAGATTACAGAATTCCCTGAAGTAGAAACCAATCTGATGTTTGAACTTATCCTGTGGTATCTGACTATGTGTGAACATATTTGAAGCAGCATATCAAGTCTCCTACTTCAGAAGAAAAAATATAAATACATTTATTTTCTAGTAATTGGGTAGGTTACACGTTTGATGACATTCTTCTCTTTGCATTGCAAAAATGAAATCTCTCATAAGAGCAAATGAATTTGGTATTAACATCTTAGACACGGTCTTTAAAATTCCATTTCTCTTGGCTTTATGTCCTATCAAACAAATGAATTAGTTTCATCAAATCTCACATTTTTACCCCTTAGAAATCAATTCTTTGCCTTATGAAACCCTTAGGTGCTTTCCACAATTACAACAATATGGCCAGCTGATGCCCTTATTCCTGAACTCCCTGGTTGCTATGGGAATAGCAGCAGCGCATATACTAAACAGAGATCATAAAAGTTTCAGAGTTGTCACTATACACCATAAAAAAATATCTGAACCTTGAGCAAAGAAGGAGCCCCCTAACTAGTATAGAAGCTAAACTGGGACCAGTTGGCTGCAAAAGGATGAAAGAGAGATGGATTCTGCTTCTCTTCCACCAGCAGGCTCACGTCAAAGGAAGGAACTGCCAAGCAGCATCAATAGGCCAGAATGGCACTTGATACTCAAATGCTTATTAAAGGCATTTGTGTTGGTTTTATTTAATTGCCTGTACAGGGTTTTCTCTCTTGTGACAGTATATGTTCAGACCAGATGGCTGAATTGGCCAACCAGTTTGCTCAGTTATTTTATTCATTTTTGCATGAGTTAGCAAACTGAGAAAAAAAAACCACATATAAAATTCATATTAAAACAGTTTTCCTCTAATATAAAGTGTTTTATGGTTTTCCCTTAATATAAAATACTTTACTTTTTTTGCATGCATTTTGGGAATTGCAAACTGCATTTCCTAATTCTGAAAAGCTCACATTTCAGCACTTAACATGTACATGTGTTCTGATTTGCATGTATATTTCAGGAGTGCCTGTTGGTTTGTAAAAATAATCCCAAACACATTTCTTTTCCATCCTTATTGTTACAAATATCAAGAAGATCATTAGATGGCAGGAAGGTGTTGGTGATCATTCATATCTGTCTGGCCTAGATCTGGTAGTAGTTCCAGATTACTGGTTACTTAGTCTTTTTAGAGACGCAAATGACTTCTAGTATAGGCACTAGAAGTAAATAGTTCTAATAAAGGTAGTCCTATAAACAGAGCTGAAGAAATACTGTAATAAAAGGATGACATTTATACCAAATCCTTATAACAAAACAAAGCTCTTAGTTTAAAGCTGTGTTGAGAGTTACATTTATCCAAAGGAAGTTCAATAATTCAAGAAATAAATCTGAGTGCTGTACTTCAGTGCTGTTTATATACTATGGCTGCAGATGCTAAGTCAATCTCATATTTCCCAATTCTTTCCTCCTTCAAAAAGCCCAAAAACTAGGATTTGGATAGAATTTCATTTAGACACCTCTTCTTCCTATAGCAGACTTCCCTTACTTTCTAGCCTCTGAAATGTGTGGACCACAACTTCCACAATTCCCGAATAATCTAGCTGATTGGGATTTATGGCAGTTCTGATCCAACATATCAGAAAGTCACTAAATTAGGGAAGCTTGTTTTACACAATCCTGATTTTGGTAGCTGATTGTAGATCATAAACACTGTAATTCTAAGCTGTATCTTGGAGAAGCTATGTAGTCACCAGGAGCCAAAAACAACTTGATTGCACATAATCAATCAATCAATCCAACCTGAAGGATACTGGAATGATTAAATGCATGCCTAGAAAGGCAGTGCCTTATCAACTGAATATGTTGTTATTATTTGTTGCAAAGCAGCTGAAAGGAGATTTGCCAAATGCTATAATAATGGATATAAAATTTATGTCAGTTGACTATTATACTTGAAGGGAAGGAGAAGAGTTATCATGTCCTACTTCAATGGTGAAAGTATAAAATTCTTGTATTTACTACTACAATGTAAGCGACAGAGAGGAGATAAAAAGCTTTCATGATTTTTTAAATGTATACATTGTCCTCCTCCATATGCTGATTACTAGTGATTTAACTTTTACAATGCCTTCAATAACTCATCTAAATGGTTTGGAATCAATAACACAAAATCTGTATCTGAACTATTTTTCTGCACAACTGGTCCTTGAGGCAAAAAGCAACTTGCTGATATCTCCTGTTAAATTAATTCACTTCTACACTCCAACCTCGACAGCTATTACAAAGGAATAAATTACCAACTAAGAATGACAATTGAGCTATTTTTGGTTCTTCATCAATTACTGAAAAAATTAATAAAACTTCTAGCCACATTTTTATGCAGTGAACTCATGCATAATTTATGTAATTTATGCAGAGATGTAACTCCCAGGGTTTATGATATAAAGAGTTAATCCATCCATCCCTTAGTGGACAGAATGCAGCAATGCCCAGGAAACTCCACACTTGGGAGATAATTGAAAGTGCTTCTATCTGCCTAACCTTCCAAGCCATTTTTAGAACTACTGAGAAAGCTGCCCTTCAGATAGAAATATTAATAGGAATCTCTCTAAGAAACAGGATAGTTTCTAAAACTTTGAGCCACAAAAGATCCATAGGGAAAACAATAAATCATTGGAGGCAAGAAAAGGAATGTACCCTAAGGAATACTCTGAAAGCAGTGACTCTTGCTTATCTAGCACAAACGGGGCCTAAAGGGGCTGCCTATTTATGCAGTATGTTCAGTGTTGCTACCACTGCAGCCTTATTTTCAGGAAGTCCAGTAATTACTATGCCAAAAGTCTTTTTGTGCCACCCTTTAAACTATCTCAAGTCCATTGATGAATCTGTTTTCCCGGAGCTCAAAGTGTTCTCTACCACCAAGTGCAGGATATACATGTTCAAGGATTACTCCATTGAGTAGCCAAGTATATAATTACTTATAATAATTGTAATTACTTTGAGTCTACATGTAGAACTGGACCTTTAGACAGGATATCCAGACATTTCAGAAGGTGCTTCACTGAACTCCATGAGGGCAAGAAGTGGCCTCCTGGGCCAGAATGAGATGAATAGAATTACCCATGCCTCAACTAGGTTATCTTGCACATTATGGATAATGCTGCAAAGGATAGGAATACATAAAATAATTATTTCAGCCAAGATCCAAAGAGCGGGGTGGCTCATGTGGTTAGGACACAGGGCTCACAACCGGCAGGCTCGCATTCAAGACCCAGGTGCTGCCACGTGATGGGGTGAGCTCCTGTCACTCGCTCCAGCTCCTGCTGATTCAGCAGTTCAAAAGTAGGTGGCTGAGAGTAGATAGATGGGTACCAATGTTCCCTCTAAGCTGCGTGGCTGCGCGGCCGCACACGTAACAGGAAATCGCCACGCAGCAGTTTCCAACTGCCGCACAGCGATTTTCAATGTCAGAGGGAACATTGATGGGTACCACTTCAGTAGGCAACTTAATGGGGACATGAAAGTAGCCCCCATCTGGGCATGCCCTGGGCATCAGTGATGTCATTGGCTAATCCTTTCAAGTCAGAAGCACTTCAGTATTCCTGACAAGACTGTAATAATAATAACCAAGGTCCAAATTGGCTATCAATCTGTTCTATTATCAGAAGCACTTCAACTAATAAGTGTTGTTCACTTTTGTAAAGAGGCTGACAGAGATGCATCCATGACTTATTGAAATCTCTGGATGTAGTTCCTTAAGTAGCTTACCATAGCAGTCTCTGTGTTTTCGATTAATAGAAGTTTCTCCACCCGTATCATTGAACCTGTGAATTTTCTTTAAAAGCCCTTTGACCTGTATCCACCTCAGTTCTTTCATTAGGTTTCTACCAGTCGATAGAATCTACTCATCTAGTTGAGAATGCTTTCAGGTCAGTCATACTGTTCTCTACTTCCGTTGTTGATCAACAATGCTAACTTATAATGGAACCATGCAGCTGCCAATGCAGGGATGAAATTTCCTTGTGTGGTTCCATTATACATAAAGTTGCTGATCTGATCCTGAAATTGGTCAGAAAGGCACTATAGCAGTGATGGCGAAACTTTTTTTCCTCGGGTGCCGAAAGCACGTGCACGTGTGCTATCGCGCACGCGCGAGTGCCCACACCCATAATTCAATGCCTGGGGAGGGTGAAAATGGCTTCCCCGCCCCCCCAGAGGCCCTCTGGAGGCTGGAAATGGCCTGTTTCCCAACTTCCGGTGGGCCTGGTGGCTTCCCTGGAGCCTGGGGAGGGTGAAAATGCCCTCCCCCGCCCCCCGGAGGCCGAAAACGCCCTCCCAGAGCCTCCGCACGAGCCAAAAATCAGCTGGCCGGCACGCACATGCGTGCTGGAGCTGAGCTAGGGCAACGGCTTACGTGCCGGCAGATATGGCTCTGCATGCCACCTGTGGCACGCGTGCCTTAGGTTTGCCATCACTGCACTATAGTAACTTGCAGGAGAAATAAATCCATGGAACCAACTTCAGGAGTGCTAAAATAATGCCCTTAACTTTTCCAACTTGATAAGGATCAGCCTTCTGAATACTACAATTTATTTCAAAGCTTGGGAGTTCCTAGAACAGGAATAGCATCCTTATCTTTGCGTGATTATTGACCCAGATGTAGCTCCTCCTTGGATGGTACCAGCTTACCAGGTTCGCCACAAGGCCATATTACTGAAATGTTAGGTAGATATTCCTGCATTTACTGCTGGCACTTAGATAAATGGTACATCTATGTTCCTACTACCCACAGAACTCATCCTCCCCCTGGGATGTTGATGTTAAACTGAAAAAGAGTGCATTCAGGTGAAACCATATCTTTATGAAAACCTAAGGGAGGGTCCTTCGGGAGTTGGGCGGCATATAAATTTTATAAAATAAATAAATTGTTTTGACAAACATAGAAAGTTATCTTGTAGGATTTTTGCTATTGACTTTAATGTCTTCATCCTAAGATTCAGTGCCTGATGAAATGACCCAGGGCTTAACGTTCAGGATGGTTCTTTATTCTCCATGCCCTTCAGGCCTCTATCCAGCAAGTATTTTACAGACTGCTTCAATCTGAGATATTTCTCTTTGTTCCTGGAGGCTGCGAGAGTAGAAACCTATCTTTCAACTTTTTTTATCAATTCTAAGACAAATTTTAGTGAATTCTAAAGCATCTCCTGGAGACTGTCTTCCAGCACCCATCTATTATTGCAGGTGTGCTTCTAGATGTGTTAGACTAGATTGACATCTGAAAAGGTAATAGTACCTTTACGAGGGATGTTTATCTTTGTTCTTGCTGCCTTTGCCAAACTGGATTGTTGAAGCTGACAACCCAAGTACCTTCTTCCATGTTTACTTCCTGTCCAAAAGAACATTGGACTTTCACTATTTAATCTGAAAAGACTACGCAGAAGTTCTTCTGTTTTCTTTCTTGTTCAGGGCTACAGGCAAGAACTTTTTTCTTACCCTTTGCTTTTTTTCACCAGAATGAACTAAACTACTTCTCTAAATGGCTTCTTCTTCAAGAAGGCTAGCCATAACCTTACCTGGAAAATATGCAGGTTTTTTAAGGGAGTGAGATACACACCAATTCTCACACCAATTCTGAAGCACCATTTTTGGCTTCAGATCCAAAGATCTGTTTGTCCTTAATATATCTCTACCTTCTTTTGATGATGGAAAAGTATCTACTTTAGCTATCAGTAATCAGTAATCTGATTTTCTCAAAAGATGAGTTTCTTATGCCTGCACAAATGCCTGCACAGCCCCTGCTTTATCCAAACCCATCAAGTTTTCCGATCAAGACTGCTATGATTTGTAGCTCCATCTTTCTTTACTTCAGTCAATGTTCTTCCCCAAACTCTGTCTGTGGTAAAAGGCTATTTTTTTCTCTCTCTCCAGATGGATGAAGATCAGGAAAAGAAAGACTGTTAGGCCCAATGGGAATCTTAAAAATGATAATTGGGTTGGCTATGCACAAAAGACACCATCTGTTTTAGATAAATAATTAAGCCAGGTACCATATTGACAGACAGACACCTCAAGAATTATTATTCAAAAATAAAACTCAAAATCATTTGTATATATACCTGATAAAGCTGGGAATAGAGGGCATGCAAATTAAAAGCAAATCAACAACAGACTCCAACTTTTTAACTGAAATATAAAACCTAATGCTAAATTGCTGCACTTGAGGGATGTGCAGATTATGGGGTAAGCCTCAGCAGTCAGTTTATAGTATGCAGCGGTTATATTTCAGATTATCATGCAATTGAATGAATGGCTTGATACTATGAATTAATTAGACCCATTACAGCAAAACTTTCTCTTGTGGTATTTTCTCTAAATCTGGCTGGAGAAAATCAAAAGGTTCCATAATAAATGTATATTAAGAAAAGGCCAGAAGAGAGTAAAGATTTAATTATGGATTCTTAAGTCTAAATGTTTGTTTAGGTAGAAATTTATGCAGCCTCCAAAAAGCAAACTGCTATGACTGAGCTCAATTTACCTTGTTTTATTTTAAATGTATGCAGAAAAAAACACACAGTATAGAACAACTGCTTGCTATTTGAATTTTTCGTAATTAATGTAAGATATAGTATATTTTGTTCATTTGGAACAATTCAGCAGTACAACCCTAATAATGTGTTTAAAATATAACACTATTAGATGTTCGCAGAGTTTTTTCCAGACTTTTTTGCACTGAAGCTGTTTCTATGCTGTATAATTTTCTTAGGGCTGGTAACTTGAGAAGGATCTAACAGCCTTTCCAGTTAAAAGAGTGCACACAATTGGAACTGTTAAATGAGGGAGATAGCATTTCCCATGGGTATACCCTTAAAAGAGAGATCAGGCCTCATTTCTGAGAAATTAAGATAATGGAGAACTAAAGCCATCCTGGAAACAAATCCATCCATTAATAATCCACAATGCTTTTTAATATCTTCTCTGCCACTTATCCCACCTAAAATGGTAAATTCAGCAGTTTCCCAATTACAATTCAATTGCCTTTTCTTGGTCACTCAGACATGTTACTTGCTCATCATATATGGGTGATTCTTTGCAAATTAATTCTGAAAGTATTTTATATTTCCTTTTAATCCCTCTGAAAACTAAAAGTTAAATAAAAGACTTGGCCCTTTAAAAGTTCCATTGGCTTTCTTTTAAATCTCTAACCCTGGCTTCAGTTCATATTGTTGAAATGCATGATTCTTCCTTGGGTTAAAAAAAGAAAAAAGAAAGAAAATATATGAAAGCTATAAACATAGAGCTTGTGAAGATGAAATCACCATTCCCACTTAAAAATTCTAAACATAATCCAAGTGGTTCCCAGTTCGCATTACTTTTTCATACTTATTCAGAACATTGTGCTGACATGGAAGGTTTAACTCATCATTCAAGTGACTGCAAGACAGCAAAGAAGGGTATCTTCACCAATTACCAGTGGACAGAAGAGTTTTCATTTCAGCCAGATCAGCATTTCCAAGCTAGCTTCTGCTAATCCATGTGAATCTCTCTTAATAAATGGAAAGGAGTTAAGAAACCTGAAACTTGAACATCACCAGGCTCAAGCAAGCCAGACTTTTAAAAGGGATTCAAAGTTTCTCAGGGAAGAAAGTCTATAAATCTAATTAATTAGGTTTTCACACATCTACAGAATCTCAAGTAAGTTCTCCATTTACCAGACTGTACTGGGATACAGCCTGACAGCTCTTCTCTCTGCAACCAGAACCTCCTTAAGCCTATCAGCTCTTGTGTGGACTACAAATGCAAAAACAGTCCTCCCCCAAAACCATTTAGTAGATAAATGGGACATTTACTGCATGTTCCCAGCAATCAGTAGATTTAATCTGCATTGTAAAAAAATCAGAACTTGAAAAAAAGGAAAAGGGGAAGAACCAGCCTACAATGGAAAGGGGAGGAAATGGGCTGAGTAGGACCCAAACATAATCCAAGTCTCAATGCAGTAGAGCAGGGGTGTCAAACTGGCGGCATCACGTGATGTATCGCAACTTTTTCCCTCTTCGCTAAACTGGGCATGGGCGTGGCCAGTGTGTGATGCATCTGGCCCGTGGGCTGCGAGTTTGATAGCCCTGCAGTAGATCAAGGGCACACTGGAGATGTTGGGAACAGCTCTAATCCTCACCTGGCATAAAATGCTCTATTATCATACACAATCACAAATACATGATTCAACCTGTGCAGTAGGCCTCTAATGTAAGTATTCTGTTCTGGACTGCAGTTGTTGACTGCAGGGATTCTAGCCTCACTTTTCAATGTTGGTTTCTCTTCTTTATCACTATGCTAAGTCACTTTGCCCAGGTAACTGCTACCAAGATTCCCCTTGGAACCAACTGCAAAATAACACATAATGCTATAGCTAAGTCGGATGCTGAGCCAGGTAGAACCCAATAAAACAGCCCAGATAAAAAATATGTAAAAAGACCAAATGATTAAAAGAAATTATCTAGTATTTACAAATATAAGATGGAAATCTAAATCCACACAGACCTCCACACGTATCTAACCGTTCTAAAAAAAAAAAACCTGTTTTTATTTTAAAAAATGAACAAAGCAAAGAGGAGAAGTTGAACATTCAGCTTTACTAAAATTTCACTAACAATTTCTTCACACAGATGGGGCCATATTAAACAACAAGTATGTATCACCTGTCTCTCTTGTAAAAATAAAATAAAGTAGTTTAAACAGGCATATGGAAATATAAAATTACAGATGGGCCTTTTCTTGGACTTTTGTCCTTGTTTCCAAGGCAACAAGACTCAATGTCATCTGCTAGTTGCCATAGCAATTTCACCTGATTTCTGGTTGAGCAGCATATTGGGAGATAAAGCAAGGCAACTCCCTTCGCTGCCATAGAGTTCCTGGCTTTATAGATTAAAATCCTGGGGGACATGAGAAATGCAATTGATTCAGAAGATCCAAAAGAAAGGACTCAGCTACCAATACGATTTCTCAATCAACTATTTTAATTTCACTCAGATTAAGTAATACGAGAGGAAGATCTTCTCATGCACCAAAGCAGAAGAGGGCAAGCTTTGGGTAGTGCTGCATTTAATGTTTTATTCAAAGGACAAATGTTGCAGTGAATGGGAGACTAACAATAGTAGAATGATGATTATGTTTGGCAGGTAACACTGCATATGATTTCCTATGTGTCCTTTCTCTTTTACTTTCTTTTGGGCTCTCATTTTTAAATGATTTAAATATATGCCACCTAAAAACAGTAGGAAATAGTGTTGCTAATTTACACCATAAAGGTAAAACTAAAGACTCTGTGTAGCTAGTTTTGTTGACTGTTTTGTTCTTCTCAGAAGTGCCTTCAACTGAGCAGTCTAGTGTCTTTCCTGGAAGTTTGTCATCCACATTGCAAACCTACTGACCTTGTCAGAAATTAGCCAGGGATGGCTAGATGTTTCTATATGGATGAATCTATAAAGTCATGAGAGTTAAAGCTCAACTTGAATGAGATTTAACAGCAATCGTATCAACAAAATTTGGCAGTGCAGTCAAACCCACTGGCAATCACTAAAAACATGTTTGGGGGCCATGATAAGAAGGATTACAAGGTTGTAACCTCTCTATCTTTGCCCTAAAATTAATGCCCCTTTACTAGTTATCTGAAAATAAAGTATATTGGAATGGACCTTTCCTGCAGGTAGCTTGTCTTTCCCCCTCTCCCATTCTTAAGTAGTTTGTTATGGGCAGATTTTTTTTTTACCATATGTGGTGTGTGTATCTGTGTGTATGTGTCTCTCTCTCTCTGTGCATGTATAAGTGGCACAGTGGTTAAAATGCAGTATTGCAGGCTAACTCTGCCCATAGCTTGGAATTCGATTCTGTCTGGCTTAAGGTTGATTCAGCCTTTCATCCTTTCAAGGTTGGTAAAATGAGCAGCCTTTGTTGGGGGCAATATGCTGACATTTATAAACTGTTTTATGTTTATAAACTCCCCAGTGCTTTAACTGCTGTAAAGCACTGGGGAGTGGTATATAAGTCTAAATGCTATTGCTATAATTTTATATAACCATAATATGGTTATTTAGTTATATAATTGATATCACATTTTAAAAGAAATATGAAATTAGAATATTTTTAAAACTTAGTCATTCAGGTTTAAAGAGGAAGGAGGAATATATAGTCAATCCTTGTGACACAGGTCCCCTAATTTCCAAAAAGAGAAATTATAATAATAACAGCTAATACAAAGTAAACTTAGAAAAAGAATAATAAGAAAGAAAAAGTGCAAGCAAAAAGAAAAAGGAGGAAAGAATGAATAGGATAAAGAAAAAGAAAAGGAATATATAAAGAAGTTACTTCTAATCTTCATTACAAGTATAGACAAATTTAGTAACCCTTCACCCCCTATAAAGTTTCAAACAGATCTCTCTCATGCCAAATCCTATTCCTTATCTATACGCAAATCCATATAACAAGACTTAGTGCCCTTTATAAGGCTTCCTCCATGGTTGCAAACAACATGGCTAATCCCTTTGTCTCCTAACACTCAAACTCCTGGAAGATCACTGTTCTGTGGTCTCCTCTTGAGGAACAACCATTTGGAGCACATGTAAGTGATCTCCCATCCTCTCCTTATCCAGAGGATCCAAAGAACCAGTCTACTCACCAGTTCTTCGGTCTTTGCCTTGGTCTTCGGCTTTACTTTTGTAGAGACGTCTTCAGTTTGCCATAGCACTGGAAGTCCAGTGAAAAGTTTATTTAATGGCCCCAAGCTTCTTGTAACAAACACTGCAGGTCTTTCATTTGGAAGGAAATGAAAGGAATGCAGATGAAAAGAAAGCAATTCTTAAACCCTAAAATGCATTGTTTAAAATATCCTTCCAAGGTACAATAAAACTAAGGAGCAGGTAGGAGCTAGATAGATAGTGGAGGTTAGGTTAAGAATGAATGCCTGTCTTGAGTAGTGTTGGAATCTCATCTAAAAGAACACCATTTTGGGCAAGTGGGAGGGAATCGTATGGTTAGTGCAGCAAAAATCAAAACAAAAGTATAGTCAAAACCATGTCTCTATTGATGCAGAAAATTACTTAATACAATCAGACTTAATTTGCCCAGATTTTTTTGAGGAAATATAAGGTCCCAAATAATTCAATTCAGGAAATCAAAGGTCCAAAGATCCAACTACATGCCATACATGTATGAGTAATTGACTTGTAAATAGAACAGATTGGCAGGTACTTTGCTGCACTGAGAAATTTCCTCTTTTATCAATAATCTTTAGGTTTTATAAGTATTTGGGATGACTTTGTTAAATTTATGTAATAAATAAGTCATTGGTAAGTTCTCTTCAAAACAGTTTTCTATCATTTTTTTATGGGGGGGGCTTCAAATGTGTAAACTATTCCCTGCATTTTCCTGACAAGAATTTCATAAGTGATTTGCAATTGCCTTCTTCCAGGGGTGAAATCCATCAGGTTCTGACAGGTTATGAAGAACCGGTAGCGGAAATTTTGAGTAGTTCGGAGAACTGGCAAATACCACCTCTGGCTGGCCCCAGAGTGGGGTGGGAATGGGGATTTTGCAGTATCCTTCCCCCAGGAGTGGGGAGGGAATGGGGATTTTGCAGTATCCTTCCCCTGCCACACCCACCAAGCCACGCCCACAGAACCGGTAGTAAAAAAATTGGATTTCACCACTGCCTTCTTCCTAGGACTGAGAATAAATGACTGGCCCAACATCACCCAGCTGGCTTCATGCCTAAGATAGGACTAGAACTCATGATCTCTCAGTCCACATCTCTCAGCTCAATGCCTTAACTATTACATCAGTCTGACTCTCTTTATTTACTGTACAATAATGCATTTTAAATTGTCATTCCTCCTTTTGTATATCTGCAGCTTAACGTCATGGTATTGAAAAACCAAATAAAATAAACCAAATATGGAAATGCATTGATGAATTTAGATCTTACATAAACCCGTTAGCTAATTACAAAGCCATTTATCCAAGCTACTACTTTTCAGTTTACCAAGCTCCTTGAATGAGCAATTTACAAGGTAAGCATATCTTAATTTACTTTTGTCTTATTTATATGCATAATCAGGCTTAAGCAGTACACTTTGAGATATGCAGCCTGATTGAAGAGTTTCTCCACAGCAGGAAACAAAATTAGAAATCAATGCAAAATATATTCAAAGGTCCATTTGAGCTTTGTTTCTCCAACTGTGGTCTAAGCTACAATATGTACATATGCCGTGTGTGTGTGTGTGTGTGTGTGTGCGCGCAGACAGATTCATGTGGGGTTAAATTAGCCAAGCTCTCCTGACGGCCCCTGTTCTTACATGGTGCTCTATGGTCCTAAAACAAAGCACAACTGAGTAAAGAAACATAAAAACTGAGTATCCCATTGTGAAAAGGGAAGTAGGTGAAGCGCATTGATTAGCAGCTGCCAAGCTGGAAGTGAATAATTCACAAGGAGCCAGCGAGACTCTCCAGGGCCTTCATTCTCTGGCTTACTCAATCAGATGCTTTCTATGAATTCTAAAAGACCAGTTTGGTTACCTTGCTGCAGTCAAAATCATGAGTTTAGTTAGCAAAAAACATAATGTATTCCCCAACCTGCCATCTAACCTAATTACAGCTTCCAACAGACAAATATTTATCCAGTTCATCTGCTTTTGTTTTAAGTGGCATATAATAGTGTCAGATTTGTTTTAATCTCAGTGGATCCTATTTCTAAAATATATAATACTGAACCTTTAAAACAAAAAGTTCTTAATGCCCCCTAAGAGATATAAGGGTAGAAGAGCAGAATTGAAATTATATATATAAACTGATTGCTAAACATCTATTATATTGTTTGATAAAAACAATTTTGGAAAATGTAATATTCACTAGATTTTATATGAATGATTTTACTCCTAGATTTCCCATTTAAATACAATGATGACATAATAGGGTTCAATTAATAGACCAAGAGATAATCATGAGAGACAGAAATAGCTCACAATTATGGAACAGACAGAACAAATCCAAATAGGAAATCAATGTAGCAGTTTACACGTACCAATACAATTGCAGATAATGTACTGGATTTTTCTACTAGGAACAAATTGCTGATGCCAAGACTTCCAGAGTTGTCAGAATCTACAAATGTTTCCTTCAGTCAGCTGCCCAAGTACGCACAAGTAATAATGATTAACACGCTACAAGGAATCATTATGAACTAAAATGAATGCTTTCATTTGCACTAATCAAGGGTTGCTGAGTTTTTTTTGTGTCTACAGTGCCAATCGTTAACAATGCTGACTCTAGTTTTCTGTTGCCTTCCACTTGGTATACTTGCACCTCTGGCTCCTTTAGCTGCCTGAGGTTAATGAATCCCTTGTCACTGGCTATTTCTTGCCACACAGGCTGTTTATGGCTGATCTTCAACAGGAATTTTATTCCCAGGCAGGGTGGAATCTCTTTTTAACTGAAATCCTGATTGCATGCCATGTGAGAAGGAAACAGAACTGCACATACAATAGCAGCTTTGTGTGAGATTCACCAAGTCAGAGCAATGAAGATTCCAAAGAAATGACTTGCCCCAAATGGCTTTCTCGTTTCTCCACAAGTTATCTGGCACTGGCATGTACTATTCAGTCCCTAAGGCTAATCCAGGGATGGACAGTGATGTGGAGAGCAAATGTTTGCAAACTAAAAAACAAAAGGGCACAAAAGAGCATTGCGAGTGGATGATCCTATTTAGACACTACTACCAGTATGCTGCTGTGACAATTTGCTGTGTTACACTTGTAAAGTGGTGAATGGAGAGAGTTATTTCATGATAGGGCATTGGTTTATGTCTAGAAAAGGAATTAAATTGATTCTCAGCTGCACCGTCTTGCATGTTCCCCATAACAAGTATCAGCCCAGGCTATCCAACCGCCTTGCGGGGGGGGGTGTCACGCGCACATTGCATTATGGGTGCGTGAGTGCGCGCGGCGACAAAAAGGTTAGCCATCACTGTCCTAGAAGACCCATTTCTGGCATATCTATTTTCATATCTAACCATAAATTTATTGTTTCTTCATATAAAGTTTTTATTTTAACCTGTATTGTTGCATTTTTCACAACACTATTGCAATATATTGTGTTCCAAGATAAAGAGCTATTTTTAAGGCTAGCTCTACAGAATGAAAAGAGCTGCAATGTGTGAGTTTTGCCTATACTGTAGTATTTTACTATTGTACAGTAAGATGTCTAAAACTGCATGTAAAGACATCACCAATGTGGCTCCTGCTTATAACAATCCAGCATCAATTCACTTAGAAGACAAAGCAGCATGTGGCTGGACTGTCACTTTTATAGCAGATCTCCCATCTGGCCTCTGTTTCTACAACCACACTCAAAGAATGTTTCCAAATGGTTTTGCATTAACTTAGAAATATTGGATAGAGTCCCACATGATTTCTTCCTCTGTCCGGTGTTATTCAGTATCTTTATTATCTAAAGGGTAATGTGCTTATCAAATTTACAGATGAAACCAACCAAAAGGGAACTGGCTAATAGGAAAAATGTTCAAGAAGGGTTAAGTCATGTGAGTTGGAAAAGGGGCAGGATTAGAGAAACTCTTCTGGACACAGTGTATGGGAGAAGGATACAGGGATCATATCAGAGGTGGGTTTCAGCAGGTTCTGACCAGTTCTGGAGAACCGGTAGCGGAACTTTTGAGTAGTTTGGAGAACCGGTAGCGGAAATTTTGAGTAGTTCGGAGAACCGGTAAATATCACCTCTGACTGGCCCCGCCTCCATCTATTCTCTGCCTCCCGAGGCTCAGCTGATTGGGAGGAAATGGGGATTTTGCAGTAACCTTCCCCTGGAGTGGGGAGGGAATGGAGATTTTGCAGTATCCTTCCCCTGCCACGCCCACCAAGCCACACCACGCCCACCAAGCCACGCCCACAGAACCGGTAGTAAAAAAATTTGAATCCCACCACTGGATCATATCCTTCTCACATACACTGTGGCCAGAAGAGTCTCTCTAATTCTGTCCCTTTTCCAACTCACATGACTTAACCCTTCTTACTCTTTAACATTACCCCACTGGATTTGGCCTAGTGCTTAAATGTATTAAGATGATTTTGAATCATGATTTTTCCTATTAGATCATAGTGTACTAACATTTCAACATGAATATGTGGTGAGATGCCATAGCTAAAATGTCTTAGGAATCTGGAGGTACATTGTATCCAAATCATAGAAAGGAATAGTTTAATTTTGTTGATGTTGATAGTTATTAAATATCAAACTGTGTGCCTAGAACAATGATACCTTTAATGGCAGCCCTCAACTTGCAATGGTTTAGCAACTGTTCGAAGTTACAATGGCACTGAAAAAAGTGACTTATAGCTGGTTGTCATATTTACGACTTTTTCAGCATCCCCACGGTCATGTGACCAAAATTCAGGTACTGTACAATTGACATGTATGTATGATGGTTGCAGAGTCCCAGGGTGATGTGACCTTTCCCACTTGGCTTCTAACAAGCAAGATCAATGGGGAAATTCTCTTAACGACTGATAATTCACTTAACAACTGTAGGAGAAAAAAATCATAAAATCAGGCATGATTCACTTAACAGCCTTGCTTAGCAATGGAAGGGAAGTGGTAATTCTGGCCATG
Source organism: Thermophis baileyi (assembly GCA_003457575.1). Taxonomy (NCBI): domain Eukaryota; kingdom Metazoa; phylum Chordata; class Lepidosauria; order Squamata; family Dipsadidae; genus Thermophis; species Thermophis baileyi. The sequence continues at coordinate 1,327,889 of QLTV01004104.1, read as the reverse complement.
TTCATAATAAGGGTTTTCTATATATATTCACTAACCAGCAGAATACTCCTTTTGCTTTAAATTTCCAAGGATTGCTTGGAGGTGGAGAAGGAATCAAATGTAGTTGGAAATCTATCCTGACAGCTTCAATTTTGCCTACAACCCTTCCTCCAAAATAGTGTTCCAGATATACAATCAGAAGTTAACAGATTAGCTGGATTCAGTGCCCTCCCACATTTCTTAACTAAATCTGACATTCTTTACAAAGACTAAAGTTGATACAACACAAAAGGCTATAATGTCTATACATTTCCCACCTTGAGATGCACATGACATTGGACCTTTGGAAGTAGCTACATCCCACAAACCACCGTGTATAATTTACACTGTTAAAAGTTTTTGAACAGACTCAGTGAGCATCATTTAGAATCACAGAATTATAGAAGTAGAATGGCTCATTTGAGTTAACTCCATCTTTATGCAGTCCAAATTAAAATCGTCTAGCCTCTGCCTAAGCTTATTGGGTGAAGGAGACTCCACCACCATTCTATATAATTGGTTTCATGGTCAAACTGCTCTAACGTACACCTGGTATTGGTCTTTCTATAGCTTAAATCTATTATACCACGATCTGCCCTCTGTGATGATAGAGACTAGATCTTGTTTTGTTTTGTTTTTCTATGTGACAAGATACTTAAACAGCACTATCTTTATCCCCTTCAGTTTGTTCTTTTCAAGGCTATATGTGATGAGTTCCTTTGTATCATCTTTATGGGATTTAGGTTTGAGTGCCCTGATCAAAAGAACGAGAAACAATACATAAGCATTACCTCCATCTTCTTACTCACATTTTTAATGAGAAAGTTGAAGAGTTTTTAAAACGGATTATGTCATTGCTAGCCATTACAGCTGATTACTGATTACTGACTATGGCATTGCTAGCCTTTACTGAGGAACAATTAATACATTCTTAAATATAGTTTTCCAGACAGGTATAATAGTTAGGTCCCAGATTCATAAGCCCACAAGAGACATATGTAAGCAGCCAGTTGCAAGCTTCTCGGTATCAATGAAAAGACCTGTTTTCTTGCCAGAAAGGCTGCTAGAAAATCTTGACCTTATGTGGATAGGGATGTACTGATTCTAAACAGGAACTAATTCAGTTGTTAGAATTTTTACAACTTCATCCTTTGCTGAGAAAATTGTTCCAGAAAACAAACTTTCCTTTTAGGCATCTTCTCTGAAGATATATAATAATCATAACATTTAGTTCTCATTTACTAATTAATTAGAATGTAATAGGGTACTTTGTCATATGTTTTGCTAAAACCAAGGTCTATTATTTTGGTAACAAACTTTATCCACTGAACCCACTCAGGACCATACCTGCAAGGAAGAAGAGACATTACAGGAGATTTGGAAACTCAAATGCAAAGATAAATGTCAAGTAAATTTGTCTCAAAGGAGTATTCACAGAGTACTGACACTGTAGTTGCCTCAGTCTACCACATTTTTTTAATATCCTACTGACCTTCAGTAAGTAAGAAAGAAAAATATCAATCTGCATAATCATCAAAATTTATTATGCTCTTGGGAAGCAAAACTATTGAAAAAGATGGTAGAAAGATTTTTAAAAAGCTGCTCTAAGTACGTGCAAGCAAATCTGTTCTAGATGTAATTATTCACAATCTCCCTTTGAGCACCCAGAGAACACAGACCCAGCTATCCGGCAGCTTTGGCATTCATGTTTTGATTGTTACAAGAAGATTTTAGCAGCTCAAGCCATGGATGTTCGGCATTACTAGAGCCAAGCTCTGTTCTGCAGAATAGAATAAAGACAACTAGGAGTGCATTTTATTCAGGGTGACAAGCAAGCGAGATGTCCTTTCTGACTGTTGGAATTAAATATATTGTGGAACTAAATGAATAAAAGTCTCACTGTGCATTTTTCTGAAAAAAATGTACACTCCATCACAGGAACCAAGAAGCAATATTTTCCCATAACTAGCAAATAGTTCCAGTCATCATTCTTCATAGAAAACCTTTCATCAAATGATAATGTTGGAACATGGTGTGAAGAGAATCCTTAATATAAAACTACTTCTTGACCAAAATACATCAGCAATTTAAATAGTATTTAATTGTGGATAAAGAAAGTCACTTCCTCAAAGTCTTGTTGTCCCACCTCAGCATGGCATGGTGTGCCCAACCTGGCAGGCAGAGGTGGGTTCTTCCCAGTTCACACCGGTTCTATAGAACTGGTAGCAAACCACTGGTGACGTCACGGAGCCGGTTCTGTCGGTGCCGGTCTGTGAACGCCGCCATCTTTTTTTTTGGAATTTTTTTGGGGGGAATGTTTTTTGGATTTTTTTGCTTTTTTTTTCTCTGCGCATGCACAGAAGCCGAGTCCCCGGCACCGCACATGCACCGCCATCTTGTTTTTGGTTTTTTTTTAAAAAAAATTGATTTTTTGTCACTGTGCATGTGCGCGCGCAGCGCGCAATGCACGTTCAGCCACGCGGCGTGGGAGGAAGCAAACCGGCAGCGAGGTAAGTTAGAACCCACCCCTGCTGGCAGAGATGAGGAAGAATGACAGGAGTATATTCCAAAAATACATATTCCTAGCAGGGTCACCCAAGATAAAGGCATACTGCACAGGAGAAGGCAGTGATAAACCATTACTGTATTTTACCAAGAAAACCACATGGTTAGAAATTATAAAATGATGGACAATATAGTGTTGGAACATCTCATTGTCTTTATTAGAAGCTTATATACAGGTTAGGAAGCTACAGTATGGGCAGAACATGGTGAAACTCACTGCTTACAGCGTTGTGTACTCTTCCCTTATTTATAGAATAGAATAACAGAGTTGGAAGGGACCTTGGAGGTCTTCTAGTCCAACCCCCTGCTTAGGCAGGAAACCCTACACCATTTCAGACAAATGGTTATCCAACATCTTCTTAAAAACTTCCAGTGTTGGAGCATTCACAACATATATTAAAGGAAGCTGGATTGGAAGAAAATAAATGCGTTTTAAAATTAAAGGAAGAAAAAATAACCTGTCTTATGCTAATAACACTATTCTAATAGCCAAAATGCAAAACAGTCACTTGGTTGAGTTGGCTATAGAAATAGGAAGGAAGGAAGGAAGGAAGGAAGGAAGGAAGGAAGGAAGGAAGGAAGTCTAGTGATAAAAGTCAAGGAGCACAGAGAAAAAATGGAACTAAAATTAAATATAAAGAAAACCAAACAAATGACAACAACTAGAATAAACCAGCCTCAGAATTGACAATGAAGATATTAAAGTGGTGGGTAGCTTCTTCCTTTTAGCATCAATCGTCAAGAGTAAAGGTTGAAATACACTACAGACCAGTACTTGGTAGAGCAGAAATACTTGGATAAGATATTCAAATGCTGTAACATGTTTATATTTACAAAGATCAAAATTGTGCAAATCATGGTATTCTCCATGACATTCTATGGAAGTGAAACTTGGACTTTGAAGAAGCAGAATAGGAAGACCTTTTTGAACTTTGGTGTTGAAGAGAATATGCTGGACAGCGAAGAAAATAAACTGATGGATCACTGAGCAAATTAACCCAAAGTTCTCACTTGAGGCACGAATGACTACTTCAATCACATTATGTGAAGACTTAGCCAGAAAAGGCTATAATGCTGGGAAAGATAGAAGGAAAAAGAAAAAGAGGATGACCAACAGCAGGGTGTGTACACTAGGTTACTGTAGCAATGAGTAGAAAATCTATCCAGGTTAGGGGTAGATCATCATGGAGAAAATCTATCTATCTATATAGTTGTAAAAGTTAAGAATGACTTGATGGCACATAATCAATCAAAACAGTGCAAAGTCGGAAATAAATGAATGTTGGATTTTATTTAGAAAATGAGCACTATTCTTTCACTTTGGGGACAACTTTGGATACAACACTGAGTTCTAGGCTAACATTGTAACAAAAGAAGACAAGAGTCCAAAATGAGCTGTCCCCTGAATCACAAGGAAGCTAATTCGGAGAGGCAAAAATCTACAGTGTCATTAGTTGTCATTGTTCATTAGGACTGTTCCTGAAAATTTTACATTCGGCTTTGTTACTCTGGCGCTGTCAGGCTAAGGACAGAACCCCCAAAATTATATTAAAAAGTAAGATTGGTTTATTTGTGTGGTTTATTTTAGAATTGCAATTACGAGCTGGCTTCAGATCTCACACATTACTTTTAGCCCAATACTTGCGTCCCTGCTGGGCTGAAAGGCAAACAGGCCCTGACTTGGTACCATTTCTTTCAGTATTGGTGAGCAATGCCTGACACCAGATTATTTCTCCACATCAAAATGGTAAGTTTGTTCTCATCAGGCATATTTCTTAAACGGAAATAATGATCTGTTCCAACTGGAACACATCCTAGCCTTTAATGCCCTCAATCTTCCAAAGAATATAATAATGTTTTCCTCCCCCCTTTTTTTTCATTTTCCTCCTCCTTCTCCCTCTCCTCCTCCTTCTCATTCTCCTTAATAAGGAATTGTGTCAGAGGTGGATTCCTGCTGGTTCGGACCAGTATTATAGAACCGGTAGTAAAAATAGGGACTGGTTCTCCAAACTGGCAGTAACGGCAGCCTGGCCACGCCCCTGAGGTGGTTCTTTTGGCGGCACTGTAGGCGCCACCATCTTGTTTTTCACTTCTGCGCATGCGCAGAAGCTTTGTTTTAGCACTTTGAAGCGCGCCGCTGAGCAAACTGGCAGCGACGAAAATCGGAACCCACCCCTGAATTGTGTATCAGAGTTTCATTTACTCACACAGGACTAAAACTTCAGAACTGTGTACTGGGTAGTTTTCCAGAATTGTGCGTTGTCATTCTAAAATAGTAATTTCCAAATACTGAGTAAAGCAGAGTATTTGCACCAAGATAACTTTTTAACGCTAAAATAAATAACACTGATTTATGAGTTCGTATGAGCCCCCATTTACAGAAGTGTTCTTATTTAGTGGCCTTACTCCTCTGCTTTCAATTATCGTACTTTGATGATGGAAATTCTGCTACTTTTCAGTATTGCACCAAATAATCTGTCCTCAAAGTAGGCTATTCATTTGTGTTTCTGCAAAGTTTGTCCCTTTTCAGTGAAGAAGCACTCTCAGTCTAGAGATTAATGTCAAAATACTGGGGAAATATCTTAAATACATTCTTGTTATACATTATTATTGGATTCATGAATACAGCATAATCTTTAGGTGTAATTCAGAAGGGTGTTCCTTATACATCAAACATGGGGAAATTGCCACCCAAAAATAAATATTTTGAATTTAGTGGGCAATTATAATATTAGGAACATAAAGGTAATATATTTACATTTGTTTATATTTAATGGCATTGCCATTGTTCTCATTAAAACAAAGTAATAGAAGAGATGGCATTTTTCATATTTGGAAATTTCGTTTATCCAAGACAGCATGAACATTGCTAGTTAAGGTTAAGTGATGACAGGTTGTTATTACATTGATGATTCTGCCTAATTCAGGGAATTGAGAATTGAGGGAATGTGTTTTGACACATATAGCAAAATCTGCATGTGACTCACATTGTAAGAATATCAGGTTAATAGAAATTATTATTCAGGTTTTGGTAGCAGCTGGTAAACTAACAAAAGAACTGGCCTCCATAGAACAAGTACTCTTCATTAACAATTCATTTTATACATCTTTTTATCAATACATATTCTTAAAGCAGATAAAAAAGAATTTCAAAAAATCTTGTTTCAGGATGCTGAAATGACTATAAATGAAACTGTAGTAGGCATTTGCCTTTCCTTGTCTTAAATAAATATAACAATTCTTTTAAAGGATGAGAGAAAACTGAAGCCTTCACCTCCAACCAAAAGCGACTTCTATTTTCTGTAGCCTAAATCACTATGACAAATAGAAACATCAGGTTGCTGTTTTTCTATTGTTTTCTATTGATTACACTAAATATTGCCAAGAATATTTTATTCAGATGGCCCTCTAATCATTAATTAATCCTTATGTAAAGTCTCAGTTATATGGAAAATAGTATTTCACTTACTCTAGATCTCTGTATATATGTATGTGTGCATAGCTTCATATCATACAGTATGTGCATACATACACACACACAATAGTTTGTGTCTCACTAAAATTGACTCCTCTGAAATACAGTATTAATCAAATAACGTAGAGCTGGTTGCTGCTTTCATCTCATGTTTTTTAAACAATTTCATAATCTCTTTTTCCTACAGTGTTTACTTAAAGAAGCGAAAGAAACTGATATATTGAAGTGATTTTATTCATTTGCAAGAATCCTGCAGTACAGTACTGAAATCCACTATTGTTTAATTAACAGCTTCTTCTTTATTTCTTCTCTATTTTAGGCCACATGGAAAGGACACAAGGAAGAAATCTTTCAAGCAACAAAATCTCTCTTAAAAACAAATTGTTATATTTTTTTTCTACATGTATATCTAAACAAGTGCATTCAGGAGCAGTCTATAAGGAAACTCAAAAATATGGCCTCAGATTCAGAGCTATAATTACCGTAACACACAAGCACAATGCCAGACGAAGTTATGTACTGACTGTCAGGTCACAACGAGCCATTTCAGGAATCGATGCAATAAACATTTAATGTGTATTCTGATCTGTTAAGCAGAACATGAGAAATAGGTAAATAGTAGAAGACCAGATACTGAACAGTTTCATTCTTATCCTTTACATCTCTGAGGGTATCACTGTAATGTCAAAGAAACATAATCTTTCTAAATCATTAAACAATCAATCTCTCTTTCCCTCAATTCCCTATTTTCAGAATTTACAGTATAGTCATGAAAATAAGGCAAAATATCCCACTTTTGCAAAAAGTATAAATGTCTTTTAATTCCCAGATGTGAATGTGGTATTTTGGTCTGGATTCTAATCCTAACTTACCAATAGTCTGATTTTATAAAACTTTATGTTGAAAAAAAAAACTATCTGATGCAGGGGTGAAATGCTCCCGGTTCGCTCTTACCTGTCGGTCGCCATAGAGCCGGTCACCAAGGTAGCGCAAGACGCCGCCCACCCGCCAGACGCCGCCATTTGGGTTCTTTTACCCTCTGTGCATGCGCAAAGTGTTCTGGGCATTCTCAGAGGGTAAAAGAACTCAAATGGCGGCGCATTTCACCCCTGATCTGATGCCATCATCATAGAGGACCACTGATTTAGCCAAATGTTCCACATATTTATCTAATTCCTTTGATACCAGTCCCCATGAGAACTGTTTGTCCCAACGGCCACAAACCTGTCGCAGGAAAAGCATATAAATGTGATAGAACTCCACACTTTTACCCAGTAAGTCACAAAACATGGTTATATTCATGTGAACACTTTGTTTTATCATAGGAAAAACATTCTTCCATAAAACACATCCTGTGCTTCCATCATAACCATCTGCAGTACTGTTATATAGTTCCAAAGCCAAATCCAACTCCTCAGATGCGTAGTTTTAAGCTTTAATCTCTGAAGGAAAAAATATTTTCCGTTTAGAATGATTTTTATCTTTTTTAATTAGGAAGAAAATAATGATGATATGCATTCAGTCGTATCTGAGTCTTGGTGATTCAATTGGCCAGGTAGGTCTTTCTGCATTTTCCGATCTTGCACTACTTCTTTGAGTTGCTCTGGCTGGTGTCAGCTTTGATGGTGAGGAAAATAATACTAAGAGATAAATCAGGACAGAATAGTCTCAATTTAAAATTTACATAGTTCTACAATGTATAGCAGCCCACTTCCAAAAAGGACTCAAGATGGTTTACAATTAATAAAAATCAATCAGACCTTCTAATCTAAGTAAGGAAATTTAATATCACCATCTGTATTGTTGGTGGAATAAAATAGTTTTAAGAATACCTTGAAGTCCAAGAGGTTGGAGGCATTCCTCATTTTAGGATTTAAAGTATTCCTCAGTAGCTCAGGATAGCTATTGAGAAAACATTAAGTTATCCAATTCATCACCTTAGCATTCCTTCTCTCAGAGATCACACATGGAGTCAAACCTGTAGGTATCTGGATGGCAAGCCATTCATGCCCTTAAAAGTGATAACCAGCATTTTGAGCTGGAAACCAGGAACCAATGCCATGTCCTGCTAAACCAGGTAGCCTTGCTAAATCTGTTACTTTGTTAATAGGCGAGCCATGGAAACTTTTGAATCATCTTAAAGTAAAGACCCACTTAAAGCATAATATAGCAGTCCAATTATACCTAGTGTCCCTAGAAAATATAGGCTGCTAAAGTGTATGACTGGATTCCCAAGCAAGAAAAATTATATAAATTTTTTTCTTTATTTCTTCATAAAAATAATGTGGGACAATATGCACACAAGTACATGTGAAAATTACACATTTTATCACAATTGAAAGCAGGACCACAATGTAGGAATTTGCTGATTATATGATTGAGACTATTGGTCCATCTAGATTACATGAACAAGCAGCAGTTGTCCAGGTTTTCAGACAAGACCATTTTTCCAGTTAAACATGGAGATAATATATGATATACATTCTCTGTCATTATGATATTGCTTCTGAATATTTCCTAATTGAAAATTAATTATGGAATATTTACATAAGAGGATATACACAAATGCACAGAGTTTGGCCTATACTTTGCTATAGTATTACTGAACTGATCCTCACTGAATAATCTGCATTTATTTTCTGAAAGGGACAAACTCTAGAATCCCTAGATTGCAAGATTACCAGACTCCAGAAATCCTCTGCAAGAGTAATGGCTTATAGATCATTATTAAACAAATCATTACGACTCCTCAATTAAGCTGGTAAATGGTTTGCACTTCCAAAGTCTAGTGCTATGAACAATTACTCCCAGGACACAATATTCTTGCAATTTATTTTTCCAAATGATAATTTTAAAAAATGATGAGGTAAACGTGAACTGATGTTTCAATCAACATTATTTCATCTGACAGGATATTTCATGGAAAAGAAATATACGTTCACATTTCCTTTTACGTATGCATCTCAGGGTACAGAATTTTATTACCTATCAGGATTCTCCCATACGTTATGAAAAGACCTTGAAAAAAGATTTATTTTTTCATAGTATGGCATCTACTATATGTTGCTGTTCTTCAATGAATTGCTTTATGGCATTAATTATATTTTCTAGTTGCCTTTTGGTTTTGTTAATATTACAGTATATAACCATAAGAATTTAGAAGGAAAGCAAAAAATAGAAGAGCAGTGTCTGGATTCGCACACAGAGCTATAGAACTAAATCAAGCATAGATTTTTTTTCTGTCTTTTAATGACCCTGTAATCCCTTGCATCGGGGTGGAGTCGGGGCAACTGAATGGAGCTGAGTGTTTACTGGCCGGATGCCCTTCCTGTTGCCAATGCGGAGTTCGCAGCATATATCTTCACATTGTGGCCAGAGAGAGAAATATCTGCTGCTACCTAGGATCGAACTCACAGCCTCCTGATTGTAAGGCGAGAGCTCCACGTCTAGGCACTGCAGCACTCTAAATCAAGCATAGATGTCGTAGGTTATTTTGGATGCTCTTCTGCTAATATTGTTCCTACCAATTAGAAGGGAGAAAGAAAATGTAAGTCACATTTCACTCATATACTGTACCTGTGGTTCCCCATTCTTGGAGAAAAGTAGGAGCAGATTGCTTATAGTCTCCAGTCCCTGCGTTTATACCACAGAATACCACAGAAAAACACTAAATTTTGGTGGTACTTTTTTCATTGATTAGCAAAGTAAAGGGCAAAATAGACTAAATATACCAAATATTAAATATTTTTAAAGAAGGCCCAAGCCTTCTCAACCTTCTTCAATCTCCAGCGTCATAACATTGCCGTTCTTTGATACTTGTACCATTAAAAATGCTCCCCCCAAGCAAAAAGCAAAATCAACTAAGATGTATATAAGTAATACAGAATACAAAAATAAATAGCATTACTGAAAGGTACCAGGTTGAACAAGATAAAGTTAGAACTAGCAAGTAATTAGATACAATAGCTACTGTAAATGAAGCTTCAGTATCAAGAGATAGTGGGCAAGTGTATACTAATAACCTGGATGTTGTAGTACAGAAATTCTACCACATCTATGTTTTAACTGCAGATTACTTTAAAGAGTCAAGGTGATTATTATAGGAAACTGAAATACACAGAACCTTGACTTAATCCAACAATACAATATTAAAAATGTAAACTTAATGCAATAAACAGTTCCGTACGTCTCTTATTTATATTCTAGATTATATTGATTTCATCATATACTTTGCTTAATGAAAGTATTAAAGAAAATGGGATGCTGGTCAAGCTACTTAAGACTGGCCTGGTGTTTCCATTGTGAAATCTCTACAGCTAAGCAGAGTACATTATCTCCTTTGCGATACAGAAATGGAAAGGCAAATACAAAGAGGGGAAGTGACTCAGACAAACAGAGCAGATCTGGAAATGTGAACCAGCTTTTGAGACTGGTTTCTGAATATGGAATTGAGCCAATCATAAATAGGAAACTCTTCGTGAATATTTTGTAGTTTTCAATTGAAACTGAATTAGAAAGTATGTAAAAATGAATTAAAAATTGAACTGAAAACCACGAAGTCTTGAATCTTCCATATTTACAATACTTATTTCAGCTGAAAGGAAATTGCTAGCTGGAACTACGCATATACATTAGATTTCCTTTGTTGGACAGACTTAAGAACGAAGACTGCCATTAAGTTGGTGAATTCTGTTCTTAATTCAAACAGCATACAGTGAACAGATAGTAGCCATTCTTGCGGTTATTTATAGCTATAGAACTTTTTCAGCCATGGAGCAGCTCACAAACATTCCAACTAGGCCACACAAATCTTATTAGAATAGAGCTTTGTAGAAAATTAGCAAACTATTTTCAACCACATGATCGCCTAATGGATAATCATACATGTATTCACAGTGTTTTCAAAGAGCTGTTGTATTGAAGCATTGAGTAGGCCAGTGGATGCATAGCCCCAGGGCTCATTAACTGGGGGAGCAGAACATCAGATGACTCCTAAATTACTCTAAAGCTAAATTGTATGACTATCTGCCATGTGCCAAAGATTCTATAACAGGCAATTGTCCCTCCCTTCGTTCCTAAAGGGAGGCAATATCCTATAAGAGCATTGCCTCTCCAAGACTCAGGGAATTTTAAGAGCATTTAAATGTAATTAAGTTCACTTAAATGGAAAGAATGAACTAAGCACCAATACTTGAGAAACCTTTCCTTGGAACCATCATTGCTTCACCTCTTATTTCCACATTCACAAAATCTTCTGAAGCCTTTCAGAGCACGCATCCAAGATTTTTCCTACTTTGTTCCTACTGGAGGATTTATCACATAATTGTAACCTGATCAAGATGGCCAAAAGCTCTGCCAGCAATACTGCATTTTGCTTGTTAAAACTTTATTTTTCATTCAGTCTTGTTCTTAGACTCACTTCACTTGCCTAATGAAAAAGGGAACCAGCCATTTTGTGCCTGTTGGATCAAGGTCATTTGCCAGACCCAAGGAAAAAAAAACCTGAAATCTTATGAAATAGTGAATTAAGTTATGAAACACTGAATTTTGGTTATGAAATAATGAATAGTGGAAGATAATAGCGAGATCTTAATGATATTTATTTAATTGAATAAAGTTATATGACTTCTCATCTTAACAAATTATTCTGGACAACTCAGAATTCAGAACGTCTTGCATAATATCTCATGTAAAAACACCTCACAAGGTCTTGTGTAAGAAGATCCCATGGTGTCCTGCCAAAATCTCACAAGATTCGAGTTATCTCCCACAGGATCTTGCTAGTTTGCCCTGCAACATTTGGAGTTATTGCTGTTCTTCCTAAACCATCATGTGAAATTATGCAATCCAAGTTTACAGTGGTAGAATCGATTTACCTTACTTCTTTTTACAGCTGAATTTACTTTGGAGCCAAAATACTTTCTTGGTTTTATTGCTTTGCAAATAATATTATTTGTCTGTACTGATAGTTCATATTAGCAAATCTAATTATGAAAATTGTCACACAATCTATTTTCCAAAGATATATAACTGGATTGAATGAACGTAGATGAAGTGTGTAACGATCATCCAATGCTTTCTGACATCTTGGGTCACCACAGATGCATGACAAAGCCATGTATTTTACAGGCATTATCCAGCTACCCAAGCACTTTCATCTCTTGAATCCCCAAGTGAAGCTGCCAATAGTAATGATTCCCCCTGGAAATGAATGAAAGGATGAAAACCAAAAGCCACAAATATACACCAAGACAGCTTGATACAAACTTGGTGCCTTCTGATTTTCTTTTCCTACTGTGGAGTCAATAACATTCTTAACCCTTCCACTACATTTCAGCGTTGCATTTTAAAATGAATTGTTTAAATAAAAGCCTAAGGAAAAGATGAGGCACTAAACTACCTTTCAGATATTGCTGAACTGAAGGTGAAAAATGCTGGAGTTATAGTTCAGCAAAATAAAGTTGGCAGCATGCAAATAATTGTAAGTAAATAAATAAATACGAAAGGCAAAACTTCTGTACTTCATGCCTAAAGACTTATAACTTTCATATTTTGGAGTACAAATAAAGAGTCTATTTGGTGTAGTGGTTAGAAGCCCGAAGACTGTGAGTTCTAGTCCCATTTTAGGCATGAAAGCCAGCTGGGTGACTTTGCATCCTATCAGAATTAATAGATCAAAAATCAGTTGATCTGGGGGGGGGGAAACATTGGACTTCCCACTTGTGGGAAAATGCTAGGAAGAAAAAAAAATGCAAGCATATAAATACTCCTGGTTCACGTCAAGCAAAAATGCTCCAGATTCCTTAGTTCAAACCTCAGCCTTCCTTGGTAAAATATAAAGAAATCACTGTGAAAGGACATGGATGTTACTTCCAAGCATTTCACCAAGAAAAGAAACCATTTGAAGAAGCATCTCAGCTGAGAGTGAAGCAGTCATATTTTGTACTGAATAGATTTGCTATGCATTATAAATAATTGGTCAGCTGCAATCAGGATCTGACATCTTAATTTGGGGAAAGAAGAAATAATCTGCTCTTCTACATCTCTCGACCGTTACGATACCCATTCTGACTCAGTGCAACTTATACACTTATCCTGCAATTTATCTTGTTTTCTATCCCTTCTGACCCAGTTCCTTACCATCCTATCTTCCCAGTGAGAGTCCTCCAATCTTCCCTTGTTTTCCTTGGCAAAATTTAACCTACACAAACTAATTTTTTCACCCATACTTGCACTTGCAAAAATTTATCAGCCTGCTTTCTGTAAAGTATATATCAAAGGTGAAGCTGTAGCTTTGGGGAGTATGAACTACTGGATACTGCCACTGACCAGTCAGACTTCACACAGTTTAGCAATAAATCTAGCCTAATTTATTAGCCCAAGGACTGCAACATCAATACCTTTTCATACATTGATAGTGAATTGAAAATGAAGATGCTATTGAACATTTACTTATTTCTAGTCTGTTTAAATATTTGCTGTGCTCCTTAACTGGCCGTTGTCTTTATTAACCAGAATGCCAATATTTGGTCTTATTACTGAGTGGATGTTTCAAGACTGTGTGTAGGAAAATATCATACAGGAAACTCATCTAAGAGCTGCCCAAATGCTGGTTTTCCTTTTCTTCTAACTTGGTGAGCTCAGAGATCGTTCTTTTGATCTTTTTCTCATTCAGTTTTCATCCTCTTCTCTCTCTCCTTGTTTGAAAGAATCCTTCCTTCCTGTCTTTGCTGGCTTGCTGGCTTTTCTCATTCTTTGCCCAGCAGAAGAGGGCAGCAAAACTCATCCCTTCTCCTTGACTAGTTCCACCTTCCTCCTTAACCATAATCCTAAACCATATAGGTCTTTATGGTGTATTATCATCACCCTGAATTGCATCTGAAAGCAAATTGGTAACCCAGTGGTGTATTAACCATTAAGCAGACTAAGCACGTGCCTAGGGCACCAGGCCCAAAGGGGGCACCACAAAGTTGAGAAAGAAAGAAAGAAAAAACAATGAAGATTTGTAAAAAAAAAAAAAAAAAAAGGGGGGGGGCCCAAGAAACAAAATAAAAAAAAAAAAAAAAAGGAGGGGGGCACCAAGATTTGTCAATGCTTAGGGCACCAGTGAGCCTTAATCCGCCACTGTGGTAACCAAAGCAGCTCCCACAGTACAGACATTATATGTTAGCACCAAGACTATCTGGACATTCCTGTCAGTACACAGGTGACCACATTCTATACCAACTGCACTTTCTGGGTGGCCAAACCCCAGATGGACATATTTTAGGTCACACCCCCTAACTTGTCCACCCAAATATATCCCAGCTTGCCAAGAAAATGATGCTTATATCCTGAGCTTTTGCCTGGAATATTTGATGTTGCTTTTATTCTACAACTTGTACCAAGCAGAAATAGAAAAAGAACAATGTGGATTGGTAAAGTATAGGCATCTGCCAGGAGATGTAGATGATGATATGAACCTGATGATTTCCATACTTGCACGCAACGTAAGGATGCAAGAACACAGAAACAGGGTTTTATCACAACATCAACTTGTGCATCGTAATTTTCCCATTAATATTGCTTACTGCAAATACTCATGCATCCATCAGGATTACAAGCAAATGTCATCACTCAACATAGAAATCTCAAAAGTAAATTGCAATAACAATGTGACTAAGAAGGTTTTGATAATAACAGGACTGAAGCTGCGTAGTACAAAGCAGATACAGTCCTTTCCAAAGTTGTTTTTATTCTCACTTGCTCCTACAGTGTTAGTTTACCTTTTGGAGTTATTTACCAACTTTAACTTCCTTAATAGGTTTATATTGATTTATATACAAAAAAAATGCTCGGATGCAATTAGCTATGATAAAATACAATACACGCTATTTATTTATATTTACTTATCTCCTGCTTTTATGATCAGAAATTCATTTAACTCTGTGTACATAATGCTCCATATCCTCCTCCTTTTTCTACTAACAACCCCATGAGATGGGTTTTAAAACATAAGATGCATAAAATAAATGCCTAAAATAAAGAAGAAATTATTGTGTAGCCAATTCTTAATCCCACATGTAGGTAGAGGCCCATGGTAGATTTATATGTAATAAAGCTATCAGAGAAATTATACTATAAAATATACTTTGACTTTTTTAAAAAGGGGGAGAGAAATGCACACATTTGGAAATATTGTGGGGAATAAGAAGCTGGAAACATCACAAAAAACTGGGGAGATGAAACTGAAAATATTAGTGGCAAGCATAACAGGAGGTTAAACATCTTTAAGGGTGAAATGACTAATCAAACAACTGCATCTCAAAAGAGGAAGCTTTCAGCCCTGCAGTGACCTGGAATAAATCTGCCAAAATAATAAGACTCTCAGCTCCACTCCGATGCTTCTATAGGTGTCAATAATGAAATCTGAGATAAATATTCATTTCAAATCACTTCACATGAAAATGGCAGGGCAGAAAATAATTGAATAAAGTGCTTGTCCTAGACACGATGGAGGGGGAGAGAATCAGGGTGGTGTAATGGATAGAAAACTGACTTAGACACAAAAGAAATAGTTTAAAGACCCCAACTAATCATTCAGATTCTCTAGGTTCTCTTGGTCAATCCTGATCCATCAGGACTGTGGAGGTGAAAATGGAGCAAATTTTATTATGAGAAAAAAATGGGGGGAAATGTTGCAATAAGAGAAATTCTATAAGAATATAATATTCACTTGAAACATATGAGGGATTCTTGGTGCTCTCTGAGCTTAGTTGTTTTCTTGCAGACGTTTCATTACCCCAACTAGGTAATATCATCAATGCACACAATGCACAGTGCAAAAAACATATATCAGACTAAGTAGCAATGTGAAACACAAACATCAAATAAATACAATACTGTATTTATAGACAAAAGTAGCCTACAGTATTGTAACTTCCAAAGATCTAGTACAGCATTATGACTATCAATAGTAACATTCTCCATGAATTTACTAAGCCCCTTTTAAAGTTATACAGATTTGTACAAAAAATTATTCCCTTTTGTTTGTTCTAAATCTCCAATCATTTTGTTTCACTTTGGTTTTTGCATTGTAAGAAATGAAGAAAGAACATTATTAACTGAATTGGTGAAACTTTAGAACTCCCTCCTCTAACTTGTGGTCCACCAGATGTGTTAAATATGGTCTCATTAGCATGGCCCATACCTGGTGGGAGTATTTAAAACCAACAAATCTGGCAAGAATGATTTTGGACAGGAAGGCTGTTCTGAAGTCTAGGTTTACATGAACGCTGAGTATCCAGCCACATTGATTCAATTTATGTACAGCAATTGTGTGACTGAAATTAACAAACCATTTAAACCATGGTTTAAATTGTTTCTATCAAGGTCAATCCCCAATACTGAAATAACACAGAAATTATGTCTAGACAAACAAACCATCGGGCATTAGAATAGCATCTATAATAAGCCATGATGACATTACACTAATGACTTGTGGCTCATGGCGTACTTGTGTCATAATGTCTAGTGCAAGTTTGTTCATGTTATTATTTGTTGCTTTGCTCCCCTCCCAAGCACACGTAAGTCAT
Source organism: Thermophis baileyi (assembly GCA_003457575.1). Classification (NCBI taxonomy): domain Eukaryota; kingdom Metazoa; phylum Chordata; class Lepidosauria; order Squamata; family Dipsadidae; genus Thermophis; species Thermophis baileyi. The sequence goes on along the minus strand of QLTV01004104.1, from coordinate 1,311,257 downwards.
TAATTCTTCTGCTAATGATTTCATACTCCCAGAAGGCTACAAAGTTTAATGTATGGCCAATCTATAGACCTAAACAACTGTTATTCAGTGGTTCATTTATTTTCTAAACATAGAGACAATATTTAGTTCTAACAGTGAAATACGGTTACATGGTCACCTTGGGATTTTCTGCCAATTAGTTATTGCCATTTTAATAAAACTGTATTACATTGGTTCTCACATTTTCAATCCACTTTGTCAGTATATATGAACACATACTTGTGGACCTGCTGAAAGTTACATGAATAGGATTTTTACTTTTATGTTTAGTTCCCTTGTATTATTGGCTTTTCTTAAATAGTCTGTTGTCCGTATAACAACCAAAACCACAACCCACAAGCTTTCATAACTAACCTTAGCCTTTAATTTACAAAAACTGTATAATTTGTACAATGAAAATAGCCATTATAAAAGTAGTTGTTTCTGCTGCAATATTCTGTTCAGTTCTCTCCCAATGCATGATACTTTTCTGTTCCAAACTCTGTGCATATTATTTGCAAACTCTTTTATATGGTTTGGAAATATTAATACTCCTTTAACATAGATACTTTATTGGCTGAAATACCCCCTTCTTCCTGTCTCAAGATGATTAATATATTTGGAAGAGAAAATGCAAAACCTCTCCAACCAAACCTCAATAATATACACAGTTACAATTCCCAATTGTCTTTATTTGGTCTTTGCCTCTTGTTGGAATTTCTTTTGCTCTTAAAGTAATAAGTTCACTTTATACAGTATTTCAACATTATTCAATTAATGTCCCAGTTTAATAAAGAGACAAAGTTAAAAAAAAAAGTCAAGATGATATTCTGGACTACAGAGTCAAAGCCCTGCCCCTTTAAACAGGGCCGTGACATTGACATACATCCCAAAAGACCAAGGCTTCTATCATGTGATTCCAATTGCCATTTTGACTTTTTTGACACATACTTCCCTCCATGGATACTCTTGGTACCAGTGAAAAGTCTTGTTACCCAAGTAGCTATTCACTACATCTCAGCATGGAATGCTATCTTTTAACAAAACTGCAGCATTGTTATTAAACAGCCATGCTTCCATTACATAGGTGTAAATTCTTTTCAAATATCTAGGAAATACCTTTCAGGTTATATTAAGATAAATGTGCTAAATCTGTATGCTCTGTACAGCCACAAACAAGTTACTGTTGGTAAATATACCTTGCAAAGTTATAAACTCTATTAAAGTGACTTCTGATTAAATAAACTGAGAATCTGGTTATAAGAATATCAATAAAGTGGTGTCATGTTATAAGAAAGACTGAAAAAAGAAAAGTCACAACCACTGAGCCCCGGAAAAGCAAACAAAAAACAAAAAAAAAAAACAAAAAAAAACCACCTGGGATAATATGTCTCAAAAATTAATTTTAATGTTACTCCAGTGATGTCATTTACTTCTATTATGTTACTGAAATATGATAACCAATATGCTGACAATACCAAGTTGCACATCACCTTTCCAGACCTAATAGGAGAATCAGAATTTCTAACTCAGTGCCTGAGACTGCCAGGTTCTGAACAGGTAAAAGTGAAAACAGAATGATTATTTCAGAAGTCTTCTAATTTCAGGATTGTATCATCTTTGATTCTTTTTAGGGTTGGGCCCCTCTGGAGAGAGGTTACATTTTGAGAGTCTTCCTGGGCTCAGGACTCCTGGTAGAAGCTGAGGCCAGGAGGATGTGTGCCTCCAAGGACTAATATGCCATATGCAATCTAACCTGGAAGATTGGGTTGGTCACTCATGCCCATCTCCCAAATAGATTATTCTAATTTAGTCTATATGCGACATCAAGAAACTTCAATTGGTTCCGAATGTGTGACCCATGTGCTTACTGGCCAGTTACATTACTGTACTGCCATGTTACACTGCTACTGTGAGAGCTACAGTGAATTTAAAATGCTAGTTACTACCTGTAAAGTTTTATAAGGATCGGGGCCTCAGTGTCTAAGAGACTTCCTTTCCCAGATAGAATCTGTGTCAGGGTTCCAAATAGCATCTAAAATTAAATCAGAGTCCGAGGCAATGCGATCCAGGTACCCAGAGAACATCTACTAGAAATTACAAGAGAAGATGGTGGGTATTCCTCTCCTATTGAACAGGCTGCTCCCTATGGTAAGAATGGCCCCATCATCATGGTCAATGCTTTGCCAGAAAGTCTTTGGGGTCCCCCTGTAGACCAGAGGAGCCTGTACAGTTATTTATTTGTTATATATTCATATTGATCTTTACCTTTAATATATCCTATTATAATGTACTAGTTACTCTTGTTCTTTTAATATCCATAAACCACCTAGATTCCAAGGGGTTTTGGCTAGCATCAATAAATAAAAAATGCAAATGACATAAATTGATGCAGATGGCACAAATGGCTTATATTCAGATTTAACAGACATTCGGATTTAATGGAGATTCCCTATGCCCAGAAGGTTGCTTACATAGAACGTTTATCTTATTTATTTTTCCTTTCTGCTTTGCAAATGTGAGCATATAATGGTTAATTCAAAACCATTCCTCTCCAATAAATATGTTAATCTCTTTAAGAAATCCTTTGTATGCATGTTTAACCGCAAACAAAGTTTATTGTATTAGTCCTTGACTGTGATCCATCTTCTCTGGCATTTTGCAAGAAATCCATCAATTTTCAGTTTCTATATGATCCACTATAAATTAGTCAGTTGTTCCTCTATAACTCAGGTCTCCCCCTTGCCCATGCCCACCTCTACATGCTCATGCAATTTAATGCAGAATTTCTACACTGATATCTATTTTTTTACATTATCACACAAACCACAGAAATTGGCAGTCTTCCAGAATTTAGGGACTACTTCAGAACACTATTTGTGGCTAGATGAAGCAAGGCCAAAAAAACAAAGGAAGATATATAATCACCCTGAGACAATCAAGGCACAGACTAAAAATGCATTTTTAGATATAGGTCATGTTTAAAATAATACATGTTCCAATATATACAAATGCCAAGCCTAATGTTTATACACATAAATTTAAACAATTCCTCTGTCATATGACTCAGCCTGAGAAATGAACTAATGAACTTAGTTCAAAGCAGAAACAGAATCTGGAAAGGGGAACTGGAGTGTCAGCAATGTTCAGGCTGCTTTAACAAGGGATCTGCAGTATAGGACATCAGCTACCAGAGTTAATTCAAACCGTTAGTGGTGAATTCCATTCTTCTGACTTACTAACATGAATTTTTAGCTTGCTTCCCTCTTCACTTTTCCTCTTGGGGCATTTTGGTCAAGAGACATAACAAGTTTCAAAATAAGCTATGATGATGTTGCTTTTGGTTCATGCTATACTCTTTGGATTGTGTATGCCATTCAGCTCGCCAAGTGTCAAGAGGATATTAATCACAGGTGACTGTAGGATTTTCCAAAACAGCAGAGTTCTACCGCTATAGATTTCTCACTATGGAAAAGAGAAGTCTAAAGGTCAAGATAGAAATATAAGTCAAACTACATCTATCACCTCTGGGTATATACGTGCTTCTTTAGCATAAAATCCCCCCCCCCTTCCTAGAACAAGATTACGGATTATCTTATTTTTCATCTTCATAAAATTCATGGAGGATGAGATGTAATAGGTGATGTCTCAGATCAAATTCATCTTGCCATCCACTGTATTGTCTAGTTCAGAGGTGGGTTCCTCCCAGTTCACACCGGTTCTACAGAACCAGTAGCAAACTGTTGGTGACATCACGGATCCAGTTCTGTCGGTGCCAGTCCGTGGACAACACCATCTTTTTTTTGGATTTTTTTTTTTTTTTGAAAAAAAATTTTGGGAATTTTTTACTATTTTTTTCTTCTGGGCATGCGCAGAAGGCGAGTCCCCGGCACTGCGCATACACCGCCATCTTGTTTTTGGCTTTTTTTTTTTGAATTTTTTGTGAATTTTCGCCACTGCGGCGCGGGAGGAAGCGAACCGGCAGTGAGGTAAGTTAGAACCCATCCCTGGTCTAGTTCTCCCATTTATACATCACCTTATTTAAGTGAGATTTTTATTAACTTTCTGCTCATTTTCCTAGCAATGTTTCCATCCTCCATTCTTATTGCTGTGACACTGAAGATCCTGTATGAACTGAATAGAGTTTCTTATTACACCCAAACTATGGTTTTCAACTCTTATTTCCAAAACATGCTAATTTTAGCTCATTCATTCAATTCTGTGTCATATACTAATTTAATGAGCTTTCCTTCTTTCTCGTTATCCAAGTCATTAATAAAAATGTTGAAGAATTCTGGGCCCAAGATCAAACTGTATGGTGTATTTTATCAAATGTTTTGCTGAGAATGAGATACATTGTATCCACTTTCTCACCAAAATCAAAATAACAAAGTTAACCCTTGACAACCCTTAAGTGCTGGCTTAAAGTAATCACTGTACTGACTTCAAGTTTACTACAGACTTGAGAGTTTTATGTTCTGCTTTAGAATCTTCCCATGTAGATTTTTGCAGTCCCCGTGAATTAAGAGAGGTATTTTACTTCTGGCAGCTTCTTGTTAACAGATTTGACACCTACTGGTATGGTATGCTTAGAATGTACCCTAATTATGTAATTTAGATGCTGAGGAACCAGTGAAAAAGCGAGATCAAGAATTGAGGCAAGCCACTGATATAACTAAACAGTTCCTGGTACTATTCATATTGCCATATAACCAATCATACAGTATATTCTGACACTTTCCAAGACAAATATATATAACTTACAGCAACTTCATTCTTGCTCTACGCTACATAACATACTGGCTAATTAATGCCAAGGATACATCTGCACAATCTATATTTAGTCCAGGATGTGCCTCCATTCAGATGATGCAATCTGTACTTTGTCTTCAGTTCTCTCACTGATTTATTAGCCATTTCTAGGTTTCTTAGCAAAGATATAACTTTACTGAATAGATATTTACTTTATACATCACTCCAGTTTTAGTTTAAGTAAATATCCCAGGACATCTCTACTCCAACTTCTTCTACTAGTTTGACATTGTATATCATTTATGGAATAATTTACAAGAAATCTCCTTGATCCACATATTAAACGTATGGCCCAGTGGGAGGCCTATATTACAACAACATACGTCATGTGTGGCCAGAATCTGAAAACGAGATTTAATACAGCACAATTTCTGACTAAAATGGTCCGACTAAGATCGGGGGCCTGATTGGGGTAGATTGCAGAGGTGATACAGAAATATAATTTTATGTCATTTTATGCTATTTTACATATTTATGTATTAAATTATTGTATTTTATCCTATAACTATTGTATTTTACCCTACTGTCATTTTAAATTGTTTGTTTAGAATTTTATTGGTAATATGTGTTTGAACCTGTACGTTGATATGGCCTATAGGCAAACAAACAAACAAACAAATAAATACATACACATAAATAAATAAAGATGGCGACCGCATGCACAGTGCTGGAAGTCACCTTCTGAGCATGCTCAGTCTCATAATTGTTTGTTTAGAATTTTATTGGTAATATGTGTTTGAACCTGTACGTTGATATGGCCTATAGGCAAACAAACAAACAAACAAATAAATACATACACATAAATAAATAAATAAATAAATAAATAAATAAATAAATAAATAAATAAATAAATACAAGAAACCTGAAATTCCCTTTCTTTTACAAAAAACGGGGATTATTTTTATAGTTTGAGTTGTTGATACATCTCAAAGGAGTATATCTATGTTCACTCAAAACCTAAATCATGGTTTAATGTTACAAGAATATATCCCTAGGTTCTACATTCCTGCTTTTCTCTTCTCTCTGGTATGATTGTAAGGTGGTCAAAATTTTCCACTTTGATTTTACAGTAACCATGTTTAGGATGTTGTCCAAAATTAAACTGAAGATTTACTATATAAGTAAATAATCAGCTTCATACCCTTGCTCGCTTCTACCAAAAATTAACCACAACCTATCCAAATTAGGATGCCATGGCTAGCATATTTTATCTAAAAGGGAAGTACTGGTTATAATATGTAAGCACCACACAATACTGAAACAAAGTAGTACAAAAATGTGAGGTGTATTAAAAGATTAATATTACACTTTCATATCTATTTTTACTTCTGTAAATTGAAATGTCCACATCATGTAATGGATGGCTTATTTTCATATGCACATCCCTGGGCATTTGCAGGAGAAACCTTATTTATAGCTTCTGGCATAAACAACTACAAATTGAAGCCATATTTTAAAATATATTAGGTTACTCCATGTTGGTTTCTTATATTTCCAGAAAGTGTATGATAGTGACTTTCACAAAAATCTCCCCACAAAAATAAATAGTAAGGGACTAGAATAAATTACAACTATATTAATCATACAAGAATGAGAGAAAGGAAATTTATGAGCTGTTGTATCATTACAGTAAAATAGGTGCATAATAAGTTGCCTCCTATGATGTGTATAGAAATTGTTCTTGTTAATAGAATAATTAACAACCTGAGAAAAGGTGTGGACAGATTTGAGGATGACGTCAAATAATGTAAAGCATTTGAATAAGAAGCATATCGTTTGAGGAATAGAAGACTGTTATTATTGGAGGGTCACAACCTCCAATTAGGGTGGCATGCATTTCTCTGGTACGGGAGAAACACAGCACATCGATATTTCCAAAGGCATTATGTAAGAAACGCATTGTTATCAGTGTGGGATAAAATTAAACAACAAAACTATAGGGAAATACCAGTCTGGCTCTCCACCTTAGAAGCATTGATACACCCAAATCTTATAAACATGGAAAAAAATGTTTCTTATAAGGATATACTAAATGAGAAAGGTAAATTAAAAACCAGATTAGAACTAAAAGACCAAGGGGTGGAACTAGAGTGGTGGTCATACCTGCAGATACAATCGTGTTATGTGAAAGATGTGAAAACATGGAGTTTTTATAGAGAATTAACAACATTGGATAAGAGATTAGTGGGGACTGATGACAAATTGATATGGATACTATGTAATTATTTATTAAATTATAAAATGGAAGAAGAACAAGTTAAAGAGATGATGATAGTATGGGCTAAAAACTTTGGATATAACATAGATTTGGATAATTGGCAAAAGCTTTGGGAGAGAAATCGGAAACTCAAAATAGCAACATCATATAAGGAAAATCTATATAAAATGATCTATAGGTGGCATCTCTCCCCGGCAAGATTGTCCAAAATGTTTAACAATATGTCCCCAAATTGTTGGAAATGTAAACAAATATCTGGCACATATTACCACATGTGGTGGACCTGTATAAAGGCAAAGAAATTTTGGATACAAATTCATATGTGGTTAGAAAAAATGACTAGACAACATATAGAGTTTAAGCCAGAATTATTCTTTTTAGGCATTATATCAGACGGTTATGATAAAGGGACAATATACCTAATATTACACATCTTGACTGCAGCAAGAATTGTATACGCGCAGCAGTGGAAGAGCGAAAACACCCCTTCAGAAGAAGAGACAATAAGGAAGATACTGGTCTGTGAGGAAAGGGACAGACTAACGTTAAAAATAAAATATAAAAGGGATACAGAATACTGCGCTATATGGAATGGATTCTATCAATGGTTGGAAGTTAGAATGCAATAGAATCAGGTCAGGTGGAAATGGAAAGAGATACTATATATGTATTAGAATGAAAGATAAATTTGATACTCTAGAATATGATGGTCAGAAATAACTGTACAGCACTAGCACTGTTTAAAATAGTATATATGTTAGTTTGTTTTCACCTTTGTTTCATGGCAAGTGGAATGCCAGGACAACTGTACTGTATTCAATATATTTATGTTTAAACAATATATTTTTTTTTTTAAAAAAAGAAGCATATCATACAGTCTTCCAAAACTCTTGCGGCTTTACAGGGATGAACAATAAAACAATAAATAAAATCCTTAGCTAGATGTGCTAAGTGAAATAAATTAAGATAAATATCCCAACATAGTGTTTAACTGCTCACCAAACCACCAAGGATGGCTACCAGATTCTAGGTAAGCTATAGATACAAAGCAGAATAGAATGAATGTTTTTAAAGGAGTACAATATTATCTAGTGCAGTGGTTCTCAACCTTTCTAATGCCGTGACCCCCCCCCGCCGCCGCATTTTCGGTTCTTTTACCCTCTGCGCATGCACAAAGCGTTCTGCACATGTGCAGAGGGTAAAAGAACCCAAATGGCGGCATCCGGGCGGGTGGGCGAAGTCTCCCGCTTCTGTCGCTACCGGCTATCCGGCGACCCGCAGGCACGGCCGAACCGGGAGCATTTCACCCCTGCAGTGACGGTGGCACCAAGATGGCGGGCTAACGCGCGCGGCGACCCCTGTGAAATGGTCGTTCGACCCCCAAAGGGGTCGCGACCCACAGGCTGACAACCGCTGATCTAGTGGGTGTCATAAATGTATATGTAAACATTAGGAAAGACAAAAAGAGGAACAGAAGTGCACAGAAACTTAATGCTTTAAAAAAAAGAAAAAGAAGAATTCGTATCAGACCTCCAAGAGAAAAGATTCCTGGGAAGGAATCAATAAATATGCAATGCAATTGAAACAAAAATTAAGAGATTTTCTATTGTTCTAATAAGCAGATCAGGTACAGATTCACTTCTCAATAAAAACAGCGATAGGGAAGAAATTTGTTTGGGTTACAAATATTTACCATATACATGTTCTAACTTATATACAAACTGATATGCAATTTATACATCTAAAATTACATTTTATCACACTTTGCTATGGAATTTACAAAGCATGCACATAAAAGCATGTATAACAGGTGACATTGCATTCAGAAACATGTATATTTGGGAAACATTAATAAAAGCATCCAAGCTGGAATATGCACAAAGGGTATATACTAAAGAAAACATATGCATATATATTTCTGTAGTTTTTTTTAAAAAAAGAAATATACTTGCTGTGGAAATAATATAGATTGATAGTATTAAAAACATGAGAAGCTAGGCAAAAATCAAGCTTGAAACACTTGCCTATCTTCTCCAGTGAAGTATAATTAAATTCAAGATGCAAAAAAAAAAAAAATTGAAGAAAGACTGGATGATTCAAATTAAGTGTGTCTCTTGAGTCAAGGTTTGAAGGCTGCAAACCAAAGTCAACTGGAAGAAACTGATTATTCCCTTATAATTGCTCGTCATTACTGCATGTACTACGTTAATTAACCCATTCCTGAAAATATCCTGTGACAAATATGCACAATAACCTGTTGGTTCAAATGTATACACAAAATAACAGAAAATACCATATATGTGTGGGTATGCATGCACACATACATGTACAAAGACTACCTGGGAAACATTTAAAAAGTGAGCAGAATTAACAAAATCAAGTTCACAAGGAATTCAATTAATTTTGACAAATTAGAGAGAGAGAGACTCAAAGTGATAGAATGAAGTTTAACAGGAACAAATGCAAAGCTCTCCATCTAAAGAAAAGAATGTAAATATACACTTACAAAATGTACAGTTCTACAACTATACATTTATAGATACATGGCTAGGCAATAATATGTATGAAAGAAAACTTGGAATTATATTTAATCACAAGTTTTGATGTGCTTGCCAAAAAAGACAAAACACAATTTCAGGCTGCATCAGTAGAAGTATAATTTTCAAATCAGAGAAAGTAATGTTCCAACTCTTCTGCACCGGTCACACCCCAGCTCAAGATACCGCATGTTAAATTGGAGAACTCAGAACTGATATAAAGAGGAGTTACAAAGATGAAAGGGGATTAGAAATGTGTCTACAAGAAGAGCTTGTGTAAATAGCACAAGTTTAGCCTTGAGAAGAAAAGACAATTGTTATGCAACAAGAATCTCTCCCTATACCTGAAATGGAATGACCCTGAAGAAAAACATGATCTGTTATATATTATCCCAGAATAAAGGTGTGGAATAATGGTCTGTTTAAACTATCATTCCTAACAAGTCATTTTGGAAGATAGTGAATTTTCCTATCCTAGACATAAATAGAAGCTGATCCATTTTGGATCCTTTCATTTGGATTCCTGCATAGAACATAGTGTTGACCTTGATGACTTAAATGTCATCTCCAGCACTGTGATTCTATGATAAGCATCTATCATTCTAGGTTAGGATATATGGAAAATCACAAAGAATTAGGAGAATACAGTTCAAACAGGAAAAGCAGCAATCAGGTTTTCTGCTTTGTTTTTCCTTCCTTGTGGTTCATTCTACATTTTGACAAATGATATATATTTATTACCACAGAATGTACTTATTCCTTGGCATGGAAGAAGAAATACCAAAGATGCAAAGGGAAATGTCCTATGAGGAAAGTGCTTGAGGAAAGTGGAAAACAAGAATTTAATTTGAAAATACAAAATAAACTCATGGGCAATATGCTTTATCCATACTCTAATAGAGGCTAATACAGAGGTGGGTTCCTACCAGTTCGGACCCGTTCTATAGAACCGTTAGTAATTTGGCAGCCTGGGTCGCTGGAACTGGCAGCTACCCAGACCTGCTACGCCCCCGAGCCGGTTCTCTCGGCAGCGCCATAGGCGCCGCCATCTTGTTTTTTGCTTCTGCGCATGCACAGAAGCCTTTTTTTAGTACTGTGCATGTGCGTGTGTGCGCGCAAACCACCCACGCGGTGCGTCCCTGAGCGAACCGGCAGTAGAAGAATCCGGAACCCACCCCTGGGCTAATAGCTATTATGACAAACTGTCCACTTTTTGTTTCACATTCTGGAAGGATTTTTCCCCTCATATAACAATCTGCAAACTAGAGAACTTAGACACTCCTACAGGCAACAGAAAGAGGCACTATGCAAAAGTGTAATCTATCTATATTGTCCAGATTCTGTAGACTTATAATTTTCAAATAAGTTATTTCTCTTTTTTGTTCAGTGGCTCTGTCAATGACTTCCTTTTCTGACACAAATCTTTTTCATCTCACACTCTATTATGCTGTATTTTCTCTCAGTTCTGCCAGTTCCCAATAATTGTGGTCGGAATCCTTCAGCTCTGTGATAGTTCTGCAATGTTACCCATCTTTACTAACGTTCTTGAATATTCAATGTTCTTTTATACACTGTTTTTTCTACATAAATACAATGATTCAGAAGCACCTGAATTGCCATTATTGAGTTCATATCATCTTCAAACGTAACAGAATATATCCAATGTACTCATTGTTTTTCTACATAAAGATCTTTGTTTAGAACAACATAAGCTGTGCTCTGCTGGATCAAACTTCTGGTCCATCTAATCCTGCAGTCTATTCTCACAGTAGCCAACAAGCTGCACAAGGAAACCCAACAGTTTCTCAGCAGATGGCCTTCAGAGGCAATCATACTGCCATCAAGGCTAATAGCCACTGATTCCCATGACTTCCATGAATTGATCCAACCCTTTTTTTGAAGCCAGCCAAATTGACAGCCACATCACATAGTAGCAAATTGAAAAAGCAGCCATCCCTTCCATATTCACAGAAATGCAAGACTAGAAGGTACCACTTAGGCCATCACCAACGTTCCCTCTAACAAGGGAAATCGCCGCGCGGCAGTTTGAAACTGCTGCGCGGCGATTCCCTGTCACGTGCACGGCCGCGCAGCAACGTTCCCTCTGACATGGGAAATCGCTGCGCGGCAGTTCGAAACTGCTGCGCGGCAATTCCCTGTGACGTGCGCGGCCGCGCGGCCGCGCACCTTAGAGGGAACAGTGGCCATCACCCAATTGCCTTCTCAGTATAATAATTCATCTTAAAGCATCCCTCATAGAAGGCTGTGTACCATCTGCTTAACACATCCAGTAAAGACAAATATACCATCACTCTATATAATTGACTCCTTCATTAAAGTAGCCAAACTGGTAGACATTTTTTCTAACATTCAGTTAGAAGTGGCCTTCCAGTAACTTAAATCCATTATTCCACTTTTTTTTATCCTACCTTTATTACTTATAAGTAATTCAAGGTAGTAAACATATGTAATAATCCTTCCTCTTCCTATTTTCCCCACAACAACATTGTGAGGTGGGTTAGGCTGAGAGGGAACAACTCACAGTTTCCTTAAGCACTACACCTTACATTCCTTACTCAGTCTCTCCTTACTCTGGAATGAAGGAGAATGGATCTTGACTACCAAGCTAACTGGCTCTGAACTACCTATACTGAGGCAGCAGCAGTCCAGAGTTTCCAGTAGATTTGTCCTAATCTTAATGGATTTGAAAGACTGACCTCAGGACTTTTTCCATGCAACATATGTGCTAGACCCCCAAATTAGGACTCTTTCTATGCAGTGCTTACCTAATAACACTTCTTTTATTTCATCTTTTATTATTCTGTTTTCAGAAACAGCTTCTGCCAAAATGCTAGTGTCCCAGACATATCCTTTTCACATTATAACATACTGTAACATAAGAATCCTAAATCTGTGTTTTTCAGTTATTCCAGCAATAGACTTCTCAACTTTCATAGCTTGCTCCTAATTCCAGACTCCTTTCTCATATAGATATTTCTAGTTGGGCTACTGCAGTCTTTTTTCCTCCTACTCCTGGTCCTAGTCTATTACCCAAAATTCTAATGCTATTGATACCACAAATCGTGTTCTTTGAATAGTTCAAATAGTAGCAACAGTTGCTAGTCAACCCAAAGGGTGTGGTAGTTTTTTAAGATACAGACAGCACATGACCCAGGAGAATGCAGACAGATAATCCTAAATTTCTTACAGCAGGATTCCATACACTTATGGAAAACTAAGTATGCAGGATTGCAGTTTAAGAGCACCAATCCCAGTATTTTAGACATCCTCCCAAATCTCCTGCTCCTAAATGTAGATGTCCCTGTTTGTATTCTCTCCCTTCTGCATACAGATCAGTTAGACAACAGTATTTATGGGGTGGGGAGAAGAGAATTTTGTATTCCTTAGTGATGGATCATTATGAGCCAAGCCGTTGCATAGAAACCAAACTGTTGGTACTTAGGCAGTACTGCTATTTATTCTCTCTATGCTAAGCGTACAGCATTTGCAAAGCAGCCATTCCTGGGCGGATGAGTCTCAGAGAAATTCCAGGTGGAGAAAGTAGCAATGGCAGCAGCACTGTTCCTTTGCAGATCACCTTAGTAACCAAACAAGAGTCCATTCTTCTCAGTCTGTTCAAGGATGCATCAGCCCATCCCTCCCTCCCTCCAGCCGTGTGCCCCCACTTTCAACTGCAGCTGGTGTAGAGATGCTAGTGACCACTCCCCTCTGCCACCGGTCTCAATCAGAGAGCAGTAATGACTCACAGAACGTCCAAGCACATCTGCTAAACCGTGGGGGCACATTTGTCTATAGGAAATTACAAAAAAATTTGTAGATGCCTGCTGCACCTCACCATTTGTGCTTTTCCAGCGTTGTGAATGGCTGCTCATATAGCAGTCACAGTAGCTGTACCTCTCTCTCCCCTTCCCGTAGAACATACCTATAAACTGCCTGCAGAACGATTAGAATGCTACCATGACATAATTGCAAACACAGAGAAGGGCCCTTTCTACTATCATTCCCCAGCTGAACAAATGGGGAGCCATTCATTTTAGCATGGGTTCTGCCATGCCCCTGCAGACTAATCCCTCTCTAGTCAAGTACACCCCATTCTGCTAAACTCTGGGTCTAGATTTGCCCCGTTTTTTACCACTTTTCTTTGCTTGTTCACCCTGCTCTGCTTAATTGCCTGAAAGAGGAAACACGGTTTCTGTCCCTTATCCTTCCCTTGACTTGTCTGAACCATGAAAAGAAAAATCAAAATAATTCCTATTCTTTACGGCCATTTTTACATTTTTGCCTGAAAACCAAAAACATTTTAGCCCAAACATGCCAATGAGGTCAGGTTAGAAATGATTCTACTTTCCCCTTTGAAAAAGGAGCAAGCATCCACTCTCGAGGAACAAAACAAGAATGAATGCATAATGAAGATGGCAGGAAACCCGCCAAGAGTGCTGACAGCTGGAAAATGACCAAACTGAAATGGCATACCCAGGATATCCCTTTCTTTGGAGTGTTACTTGCTCTTTCTAAGCCTCAAAGTCCCCTGCCTGCTCCCTGAAAGACTCAATGCCACCAGGCACCAAACAGCTTCGGTGTGTACCGAGAGGACGAAATCAATGGGGAGTTCACATCCGAAGCTCCGCAGGCTCCCCCATACATACAGCCTGCCTGCCGAAGGAGCGATGACTCCCTTGCTCAAAAGCCCCAGTAACCTTCACCAGCAAGGCAGATCCCACGGGAAGGAAGGGGACGGGCTGACTCACCGAGCATCTGGCTGAAGAGCAGCTGCTCCAGGTCGCCCAGCACGGTGACTACCAGTTCGGGATCCACCTTCAGGAAAGCCTTCTCCTCCGGCGGTGCCCCCTTCCCGGCCGGCTGAGTGGCCGTTTGTGGCGGCTGCTGCGGCTGCTTCTGCTGCGCCGTCTTGCCCTTATTGGAGAGGATCTCGTCGTCCGACTTGGGGTCGTCGCCACTGCCAGCCTCGGGGGCTTTGCTGAGCGGTTTGACTTCGGCGTAAGGCCCCCGCGGGATGCGGCTGGGCTTGCCCAGGTTGGAGGGCAGCGGCGCCAGCGGCGGTTTGTTGCTGGTGGCCGGGGCCAACTTAGCCTGAAAGAGCGAGTGCTCGGACCGGGAGAGGTTCTTGGACATGAGCGAGGGCGCCTGCTTGCCGCCTTTCAGGCTGCGGCCCCCGAAGCCTTTGGCCGCCTTGGCCATGTCGTCGCTCCACTTGGGCTCGTAGAGCTGCATCTTCTTCTCGCTGTCGGTCAGGAAGGACAGGTTGGTGAGGGACTTCTGCTTGCGCAGGTTCGAGGCCACCGGCAGGCGAGCCTCCACGCTGTCCGACTTGAAGACCTTCAGCTCAGCCGTCTTGGGCGCCACCCCGGCCGGGCCTTTGGGGTTGGCGCGCTTCTGCATCATGGCCTTGCTCCCCTCGGACGCCGCCTTCTTGAAGCCCTTCAGCTCCTCTGGCCCTTCCTCGCCGTTCAGCTCCGCGTCCTGCTGCAGACTCCGGACGTGGTGGTTGCCTCCGCCGCCGCTGCTACCGAGCATCTTCTTCCCGCCCGCCGCGAGGAAACCATTTAAAAGCCCAGCTTCTGAAGCACGGAGGGAGAAGAAAGAATGAAAGAAGGGGAGGAACGGGAAGGAGGAAGAAAACGGGTGGGGAGGAAGGCGAAAGAAAGGAAAGACGGGAGGAGGAGGAGGAAGAGGAGGAGGTGGTAGTGGTAGGATAAAACAGAAAAAGAGACACGCTATCAAAGCAGCCGGTGCCACCTTCCCCGCCCCAGCGCGCTCACAGAGGCGCAAGAGCGCACGGCCCCTCCTTTCTCTCTCTCTCTCTCTCTCTCTCTTCCAGCGCCGCCGAAGAGAAGGAAGGGGACTAAGGCACACACGCACACACACAAAAAGGCCTTTCCTGCCCGCCCGCAAGATGCTCCTGGCTGGCTCGGAAGAGAAAGAGAATGGAGCGGGGAGTGGGTGGGGGGCGCAATACGCGCGCGAGGCTATTTTTGGTTCTGCGAAAAGGAGGCGTGGGTAATTGTGCGTGAGGGGGTGTGCGCGTGTGAGTCCACATAGGAATAAGTACGCGTGCGCGCGCACTAACGAGAGCTAGCTGCCTGCGGTAGAAAGGACTCGCTGCAAGAGGAGGGGGCTCGGCGAATGTTCATCGGGCGTACGCGGTGAACGGGACGTCGTCGGAGAAGCAAGCCGTGCAAAACAGGCTCGTGCCCTGAGGCCATTTAGGGCCTCCTCTGTCTTATCTTCCACCCCTTCCAGTCGTAAAGGGCCCTTTCCAAGAAAGAATCTTAGCATTTGGCACTTAAAACAGAAAGCTCTGTTTAATGTAACTTAGGCCACCTTCAGAATATCCATTCGCCTTACTGGAAACCAACGCCTTTCCATATATGTTATGGTTCCTTCTTATATTTCTTAGATCAGATGGATCTGATCTAATCCTGATGCACTTATGTGTACAAATTTGAATAACGTTTTACATGCCTACCAATGCCTTACAAGCTATGTATGAAAGGCTCAATGATGGAGTTGGTTTGGTTTAGTGGTTAAGGCACCAGGCTAGAAAGCGGGAGATGGTGAATTCAAGTTCCGTCTTATAGCCACCAAAGCCAACTAGGTGACTTTGGGCCAGTCACTCTCTCTCTCACCCCAACCCACCTCACAGGGTTGTTGTTATGGGGAAAGTAGGAGGAGAAAGATGTGTTGATATACCTTGTAAAAAATAATAAAGGATGGATATAAATAAATAAAAAGATAACTAGAAAGATTCAGTGACAAGTTGAGAAAAAGAATGCACCAATGCAAACTCCTCAGTGCCTAACTTGGAGAAAAACTGTCTTTGCCATGTAATTACATAATCTTTCTCTATATGGCTTCAGGCTGCTGCTCTATTAGTACGGTGATTCCAATTAAACTCATTTCTGAAAGGCCTGTGTAAAAGATTATAATTTTTGCTAATGAATATCTCTGGCACTGGACTGCAGTTTTCCATGTATGTTAGGTTCCATATTCCAGTTGAATGTGAAGCATAAACTAGAACATGTGTAGAAAAATGACTGTATACTGCAAACAATTTGGAATATAATTTACCCAAGGAAAATGTACAGTCTGCACTAATCCACAGTTTCCCCTCTCGTCAGCTAAATGGAAATTATCAGTAAAGTCTATGAAAGGTAGTTTGCAGGTATTGTGTGTGCTGAATCAGTTTGCTCATTCATTCAATGATTTATATTTTGCTCTATACTGTCTCGAAGCAGCTACTGTTAAACATTTTATTTAAAAGGGCGATTTAAAAGCAGTGATGTTTAAAGAAATACAGAATCAACAAAGAAAATGATTCAAAAGATAAGCAAATGCCAATCAAAACAAAACCAATGACAGAAAATCAATTAAGTCGTTTAAGAAAGTGCCAGAAGGTTCTTCTCCATGGTCATAAAGTCCATATTCCACACAGAACAACAATGTTCAGAAAAGACTCTCCTGTTGAGCTCAATGGTTGGCAGATTCTTGTAGAAGGAGAAGATCCATGAAAAAACTTGGTTCCATACTTCTAGATGTTAACCAGTAATACGCAGGACTTTCGATTGAAAATAGGCCATTGGTCACTGATAATAAAAAGAGAAGTCACTAATTGTCCAACAAATATTCCACATATAGTAAGAACTGCAGGTGTCCTAGTGACAAAGAGACTGAAATATGAAGTCTGCAGTTCAAATCTTGCTCTGTCAGAGAACACAGAAACAGACACTTGGACTTGGGCAAAGAACCTTCTCCAATGATAGATCAAGATATCGGTTTCCCTTCTAGATTTCTTGTGAGATGATCCATGTGAAATATTTTGACTGCTCCAAAGGCCTAAATAACTGCCAAGTATTATAAGTAGTTAATGTGAGATCACTTTAAAAGTGATGGTAGCAGTATTATTTTAACAATAAAAATTAATAAATTTGATAAAAGTTTGTCTTTATCTCTTAGTGTTTATGGTAAAATGCTGCTTTAAAAATATTTATTTGGTAAAGTCTCTCACTGATTTCAGTGAAGCACCTTTGCAAATCAATATTCACAAGTTTGCAATTTTAGTACACACAACTCTTCTAGCAATACTGACCTGAGGAAAGAACAATTGCAAAAGCTGCAAAATTACAATAACACATAATTCTATTGGTTTTCAAGATAATTCCTGTATTTTCAACCATTAACTCTCTTGGATTGGCAGAAAAAGAAATACTCAAAGACGGCTATCCATTTTAAGAAAGGAATACCCTCAGGAATCCTGCTATTAAGTAAACAGCTCAATCTGATGACATAAACCCAGGCAAGACTCAACAGATCAACTTAGATATCTATCAAACAAAATACTAGGAAAGGAAGTAATCGCTCAGCCCTGAGTCACTGCTGCGTTATTGGTCAACCAAAGCCTGCCCTCAAATCCCAAAACAACTAACATAACATGAGGTAGGCTTCTTATCTCTGCATGGATAGACAGTGACTTGGGGCTTTTAATGTCTCATCCATGTTACTCATAGGCTCTTCTGGGTTTCATTTCTGCTCTCGCTATTCAGACTACTTTGCATTTGGGACCTTATCAGTCTGAGTAGGAATCCTGAACAGCCACTTTGTACAGTCTGTCTAAACTGTTAGGGAGCTATAGTATGAAGTTAATTTTACAGATACACCTTATCTCCTAATATCCCTGTTTTCATTAATTTATCCCAACTCACTAATGGGTGGTTTAACCAGTGTCTCCTTATCTGATGAAATTATCTTCAAGACAAATCTGATATTGGTCTGTTGTACATGGGAAAAAGTGCAGAATAATTACAGATGGGCCTCTGAATATGGTTCTGGAGAGAGTTGATCTGAACTAACTTGAGAGATAAAAATTCACATTTCAAAGAGATGTGTCTAGAGAATACCGTAGAAGGAGGAACAGATACAGCAGATCAGAAGCAGGGGTGGGTTCCTCCCAGTTCGGACCGGTTTGCCTGAACTGGTAGTGACCTGCTGGTGACATCACGATGATTTCACCGATCCGGTTTGGTTGGTGCCGGTCCGTGGGTGCCGCCATCTTTTTTTGAATTTTTATTTATTTATTTTTGAATTTTTTGAATTTTATTTTTCTTCTGAGCATGCGCAGAAGCCGAGTTCCGGCACTGTGCATGCGGTCGCCATCTTGTTTTTGGCTCCCCCCCCCCCGGATTTTTCGTTACTGTGCATGCAGGGGCGCAGGAGGGAGCGAACCGGCAGCGAGGTCAGTTGGAACCCACCCCTGATCAGAAGCAATAACTACGGAAATAAAAACAAGATTTAGATTACACTAGATAACTTTATATTTTACATTTGGATATGTTGTATGCTAATAGTGTATGTGTTAACGTGAGTTCTGTTAGATATGAGAGAATGGGATAAAAATAATCAAATTAAATGTAAATAAATATTGGGTATATTTCTATAGATTGAATGTGCTCCTAGGACTAAGACTACAAGTGAAGCCTTAACGGAATATTTCTGTTGTTTTCTTACAGATCCTTGGGTTTATATCACCATCATCGTAACCCTAACACATATAATATATCATAAGCAAATAGTTGGACAGAAAATATGTAATAAATACATCAGAACTCTGTCCAAAACATAACTTTCCAAAACCCGAACAGAATAAGGGGGCATAAAAGCTGGAAAGAGAGAGTTTGAATACAAAAATGGGCCATATCTAATCAGGAGCTGCAAAGAAAAAAAAAATCCAGGCTAAAGCTTCCCTATGAGAGATTGGATAAAAATCTTACTAAGTCCTCTACTGTAAACCCACTTCCTCCTCCATCGGGGTCAATTGAATCGTAGCACAGCTATTATTAAGGGTTGGGAAGAGTTCCAGGATTCATGTTCTGCATAATATCCCTACCTTTTGGGGATACCAAGGCTATAGCTATAATACGAGGGCAATTGGTTGGTTTAGAGCCTTCCCCACTAAATGTCCTCTAGATACATTAGACTGCAATTCCTTTTTCCCCAGAGAGCCTATCCAATGACCACACAGGAAGAGGATAGAGACACCTGGCAGGAGAAGGCCGTTACAGAGGTACTAGTCCTATAGAAAAAAGATAATATTTCAAAATTATTCTTATAGCTGCCATTGTTCAGGCATTGTACAAGAACTTGATTACTTCAGTATTTAAGAGAATTCTAGTCTTACATTTCTCTCCAAGAGAAATGAAGATTTATTCACTGTAGCTTTGGAAACAGTGGATTCCACAATAACCTGGACTAAAAGAAAAGTTCTAAAATAATGTGTTTTATGGACTTGAAAGACCAATGAGTTATTAAAGCATCTTTGATAGACTGCTTTAAATCTGTTTAGACTATCTGCTCCTGTATCATGATACAAATGTTTACTGTTTAGTTTATTAATTCAACTTCTAAAATAAGTGCCCCATCCACACTTGCAGTACAAGTTACCACAGCCACACCGTCCAACTACCAATCTTCTCCCTTGGATCTACAATGCTGTCCACATTTTGTGCCCATCCTATGGTTAAACAGCATAACATCATCATAATGTAGTACAGCAAAGTTATTTGCCCTGTTAGATTACAGTAACACAACCTCAGCGAATGTTCATTCATATATTTTCATTTCATATATCGTAAGTGTCAATATGAGTAATCTTGACTTCTCTTAGATTTTAAAAACAATGTAAAATCTCTGGTTCTTGTTTCCCCTAAATCTTGGAGATGAGGTCAGGTATTGTGGATGGGATCAGAGGTGTATTTTGGCAGTATTTAGAACAGGGGTGAAATCCAGCAGGTTCTGACAGGTTCTGGAGAACCGGTAGCGGAAATTTTGAGTAGTTCAGAGAACCGGTAGCAGAAATTTTGAGTAGTTCAGAGAACTGGCAAATACCACCTCTGGCTGGCCCCAGAGTGGGGTGGGAATGGAGATTTTGCAATATCCTTCTCCCAGGAGTGGGGAGGGAATGGAGATTTTGCAGTATCCTTCCCCTGCAACGCCCACCAAGCCACACCACGCCCACCAAGCCACGCCCACAGAACCGGTAGTAAAAAAATTTGGATTTCACCACTGATTTAGAAGCATTTTCTATCCCCAGGATCACTAGCCAACCTCCACCTGAAATGTTTGGATGACCTTGGGAAACAAGAGAAAGATGCTTCCTAAGAAACAATCAGACGTGATGGAGGAGCCCCCAAGAATTTAATGGTCAGAGAAAGTTGATCAGATGATTAAAAGTGGCAGTGGGAAGCTTATACCTTCAGACTTGCAAGATTGATATCAACTCTCCCAGGTAAACCAGATAGAAAACATGACTAAATGAGCTAAATCTACTTTATTATGAGGCTGCATTAACAGAATCTTGCAAGTCTGAAGTAGGGAAGCATGGCGAGAGGAAATCTCTGTTTTATTTGAGATGGAGTAAGATAGTGAATTAGCCAATTTTGCTTCAACAGTATTCTGAAATGATTAGAATTCCATCATTTTATTTAGGAAAAAAATGTTTATTTTGAGTAGATGCTGAGAATAGTTGCGGGGCTGTATGCTATAAATCTTAATAGCAAATTTAGGATGGTAAGTAGGTTTAGGACTTTATAATTACAGAAGTTGCAGGATCCAATCTGAGGCGGTCACTAGGACCAGAAGTTTTATTCTTCCAAGCTTTCGGACTTGTGCTGGACCCATTCTCAGGGTGACCCTGCACGAGTCTGAAAGCTTGGAAGAGTAAATCTCTAATCCCGGTGACTGACTCAGATTGGATCTTGCAACATTATCCTGGGACACGTATATTTGCCTTCATTCACAGTTATAGGAATCTTTACTGCAAATGTAAATAAACCATATTGTACAGTGAATTTATTGCTTTTGTGTTATTTTTCTATAATTTTTCTTTGTTCTTATTATTTTTATTGTGGTTGGACTGCACTCTAGAAGAGGGAACATTAAAAATAAAAACAGCATGTTTCAGATTATGTTTTAAAAGTATTTTGAAATTATATTGGTCGATAAGATAACTTTGTTTTTAAATACAGCGCCCCCAGTAAACTCATGAGAGAAATGTTGAACTGACCTTCTGTTGTGTATTTACTACATTTTTCTGCATTTGTCCCTTTCAATCACTTCCTTTCCCTTATAGTAAAAGAATGGCTATGCAGCAGCTAATCAGTTTCACTTCTCTTTCTCTGCAAGACCATTGCACAATAAAGGCAGTGTCAGCTTCCCTGTTCTCTGAGGCATTTGTATCTGAGAGTATTCCCCTATCCCTCTTTATTTTTGTATTATTTTATCTTGGAATGGAGTTGGAGGATTGGCAGAGAGAAGTAACTAGCTGAGAAATATGACTCTCCTCATGTTAGTTTGTTAGTGATTCAGGTTCTTTCTCCATTATGGAGTTTCACCACTATCTTTGAATCAGAAGGGGGAAAAAACCCCTACATCAGCATGAAATTTGTCATTCCTGCCTCTATTTCCGGTCACTGCCTGCAAGTTTTTTTACACACCTTGCTGGTGACCTTGGGTGATTTTGAAACAAGAGAGTAAATAATACTTTAACACCAGTTATAACTTGTTAACTCCAACCAGTCTCACTCATGGGCTGGGGACAAGATGAAAATATCATAGTGCCATCACAGGGAAAAAAAAATACGTTACCAGGGCATGCTTGGGACACAATTAGTTGTGAGACCTTCAGAAGAGAGACAAAGGATACGAAGTAAGACCTGCAACAAGGATAGCAATATTTTTGGCAACATTGTTTTGTGCCAACTGTAGGATGTATAGGTAGCACTTTAATTCAGTAAGGAAGAATGATCAACATTCCTGCCTAGAGAAATTCTAGAAATAATTTAGGAGGCCTGTAAAGGTGTCCTCGTGTCTACTTTTTTTCACCCCAAACCCTAAAAAAGATTTTTTTTAATTGGATTTTTTTCATGCCTGAAGCAATTTAATTTAATTTATTAAATTTACAGTATATGCTGCCTGACACTCAGCAACTTTAAATGCAATGTCTCATCTTGATCTCAAATACTATCTCTAGGGCAGAGCAGGGCATAAAATGCCTGTTCTAGATTAATACTTGTCTGTGTGTGTGAAGGTATTTGATGCCGGCTTTTTCTAAACTCTGAAATATAGTAACAAGATATGTGCAATTTTCTTTTTAAGAGTCCTTCAGAAGCACTTAATGCAGAACTTTTTCACTTGGCAAATCAGAACATAATGCTCTGCCTGTCCTATAGATTAGAAGGTTTTCAGTTTCCTTTTTGAAGTCACTCCAATAAAGTGACAATAAACGCCAGGGACAAAATTTTAAGTGTTCAGAAAAAGAATACAGGCTGGGGGAGAGGAGAGAAAGAGAGATGATTTTGCTTTTAAATCCCCCAAAATGTGTTTCACTTCTTCCCAGACCTGTTTAAAACCACTAGATTTCATGCAAGCTATAATGTAAGAAACAGACAGTGGCTTATTCCTTTCTCCAAAAGTTCACCCAGCAAAGTGTAAGGCTTTGGTTCCATTAACACACAAATACACAACCCAACAATGGAAATGGGGAACATCCTTTATCCAGGAGCGAAAATAATTTTAGGCCAATAAATCCATAAAAGCACTCTTACATACAAAATGCAAAACAAAAATACTTCATAAATTTGCATGACCACTGAAAACTACAATTGTTGGACATTTTAGAATATTGGGAGCAACATAATATAAAAGAAGCTGTATTGATTTTCTTACAGAGAAGGCCTCTGGCAACTTGAACTGGGCTTTCTTATTCAAGCTTTTGGTAAATGTGAATTTTGGAAAGAAATTATACAATGGGCAAGATCAATTTAGAGTTCACAGAAAGCACAAATAATTGTTAATAGAGATCTAACAATAGCAATAGCAATAGCACTTAGACTTATATACCGCTTTACAGTGCTTTACAGCCCTCTCTAAGCGGTTTACAGAGTTAGCATATTGCCCCCAACAATCTGGGTCCTCATTTTACCGACCTCGGAAGTATGGAAGGCTGAGTCAACCTTGAGCCTGGTGAGATTCGATCTGCCAAACTGCTGGCAGCTGGTGATCAGCAGAAGTAGCCTGCAGTACTGCACTCTAACCACTGCGCCACCGCAACAAAACCCCATGAGATACAAAAAGAAGAAGACAGAAATGCCAACTCTCTCCTCTCTTGTTTATTTTAGTCTTTGAAATACTGCAATGAAGTAAGAGACAAGATGAAACAATTGCGGGAATAAAGATTTAAAAAAATAACTGGTAGTCCTTAAGGTAGTCCTTATGACTATAATTGAGCCCACAATTTCAATTGTAAGTCATGACAGTCATTAAACAGGTCACCACATGACTACATCCAATTTTATGATCTTTTTTACCAGGGTAGTTAAGAGAACACAGTGGTCATAAAGTGAACACTGCAGTCATTAAGTGAACAATGAGGTCATTAAGTGAACGCAATGTCCTAAATGTCCTAAATTGCAGTCTCAGGACTGCAAGATGTAGCAAATGTGCATAAATGCTGAGCACCCAAAATGCAGTCATATGACCATAGGTGGCTAGGAAGCAGAGGCTGGAACTTCAAATCCGAGTGATCTTTTTCAGGATCTTTTGTAACTGAATATACGCTCAGTGACTTCTTGTAAGTGGAGGACAAGTTAAGGGCTCTTGAGATGATCTGGTGTTAGTTTTGAAAGATCCTTTAAAGGGAATTGAAATATTAATGGGCAACTGAAAGAATTTGATGGTATTAGCAGCTTTCAAGAATAATAAACAGAAGATGAAGATTTTAACAAAAAAAATGAAAATGTTATATCAAATAGAGTTGATGAATAAAACAGATTTTAAGATAGAGAATATGGTATAATTATGAACTGTATGTTATTTCAAAATAAGTATGTTAAGACATGGAATGTGTTTTAAAAGACATGTTAAGATGAAGGAAACTACAACTGCCATTGCTGAGGAGAATTCCTGTGATAAAAATGGATGTCTTGCCTTGGATTTGTGTTGTGTTGTGTTGTGTTGTGTTGTGTTGTGTTCCGTTCCATTCCATTCCATTCTATTCCATTCCATTCCATTCTAGCTGCAGTGGCGCAGTAGTTAGAATGCAATACTGCAGGCTACTTATGCTGTCTGCCGGCTGCCTGCAACTTGGCAGATCGAATCTCACCGGCTCAAGGTTGACTCAGCCTTCCATCCTTCTGAGGTTGGTAAAATGAGGACCCAGATTGTTCGGGGCAATGTGCTGACTCTGTAAACCACTTAGAGAGGGCTGTAAAAAGCACTGTGAAGCAGTATATAAGTCTAAATGCTATTGCTATTGCTATTGTGTTCTATTCTATTCTATTCTATTCTATTCTATTCTATTCTATTCTATTCTATTCTATTCTATTCTATTCTACTCTATTATTTTATTTTATTTTATCTTATTTATTAAATTTTATACCACTCATATCCCATACAAGATGACTAGAATAGTGATGTTTTTATTTTAGACAACACCTGTTTTGATAACCGATGCACCATTTACAGTTGTAGAAGAATAGATCTAAAGTTGTGTGGCGGGGAAAAAACATGAATTAAATATAATGTGTTAGAAAATGCAAAGTAAAGAGGACAGTGGGTCTATCTGATTTGAAATTGTATTTTGCAGCATGTTGTTTGGTTTGGATGTAGGAATGGGTGCTCATAAGAAATAGAAGGCTCTCAGAGTTAGAAAGATACAACCTGAGATTTGGGTGACATGGATATTTGTGCTAAAATGCTAAAATTTTTGGTTATAATATACAGATCAAACAATGGAATAATCACTATTTGCAGATGCTGCAATTTTCTTGGCAAACACTGGAGATTTCGAAGACAGAGTAAAGGACTATCATCCATTAGATGGCAGGGAATAGTATTTAGAACAGAGCTATATACTGTTAAAATAAACTTTTCTACACTTTATTTTCTTGTCCGATAAGTATGACACTATACAGCATGGAAATTGTCGGCAGTCCCAGTTTGGGTTCCCCTACTCCCTCTGGATTCAATCTTAATATTTTATTGAGATGTCTGTATATTAAACACTTCCATACCTCCACTATGAGCATCCAATTATACAAAGTTGGAGGCAGGGATACATGTAATACAATGTCATGGAAGGATAAACCATATGTAATACTTGTAGAGAAATGTGAAACAGGAAAGCTGCTGTTTTGAAACAAGATTGACTTTGCAAGCAAGCAAACAGATAGGCAGACAGGCAGGCAGGTAAGGATTGAAGGATGGAACTGTTTATGTGTTAATTAGTATGGCACAATTCCGGCTATATTTTGAACAGAAATTCGTCTGCACAAAAAGTATCTTAATGATTTTCTATTTTGTAACTTTTGCACTTAGGCTTCTTAAAACTTCACAGGCAATATCAGGTCTAATATTGATTAGTGACCTTGATCTAAATGCCAAGAAAATTGATTAAAACAACATGGCTGCAGAAAGTAAACTTATGCTGCTGGTTTAGCTGTTTTGGCTATCACACCTGGTCTAACGTAGCGGATGAATGAGGCAGACACAGATTCAGATTCAATGAGTCACAAAACAAACAAGAAAACTCGGCTAAATATGTTTTTCTCAAGCAGCCTCAAAATTCTTGCTCAACTTTTTGTCTAGGCACATGAGAGTGATGGATGCATTTATGAGTCACTGGGGTGACACTGAGGTGTAATGGTCAGTAACCTGCAGAAACCGAAAGTTCACTCTAGATCACTGCTGTCAGACATTCCATGACACTTTGTCACTGAGAATTTCCTACAATATAAGACGGAGCTTTTGGTTTTGTTTCTAATTGACCTGATAGTGTTGCCACCACCTTCTTCCAACCTTATACCCTCTAAAAGTTTTAGACTATACATGCCATCATTCTCAAGCAGCAAAGTTTGTGTTAGTTGGAGGTGATCAATGAGGGCACTTGCTGCAGATAAAGGTATTGGCGGAGTCCTTAATGCTCTCCAAACTCAGGGAGCACCAAGGACTTCACAGTTCAACCCTGATCTATTCTCTTCTATTGTTATAATGGGATCTGTAGATTAATCCATATGGAGAAACCAGGTAGTCAATGAAAGATCTAGGACAGGGCTGTCAAACTCCCGGCCCGTGGGCTGGATGCATCACACGCTGGCCACGCCCACGCCCAGTTTAGCGAAAGGGGAAGTCCCGATACAGTACGTCACGTGATGCTGCCTGACGACTTGAGTTTGACACCCCTGATCTAGGAAGTCAGGGTCTGCTGCTGCTGCTGCTGCTGCTCTTAGGAGAGCTCATCTAATCTCTGGTGACATAGTATAGGGACCCAGCTATGGATGGAAGTTAAGGGGTTTCCTAAAGCAGGGACTGCAGGAGAAAGGATGATCACAAAATGACACCACTAGATGGTGCACTAATAGAATGTTTAGGGCAGATACATTTTACTGATATATAAATGTTGTTAGTAAATATTTTTAAAACATTTATTTCCCAACTAAACATTGAGAGCAAATCATGTCACTGATTCGCAGTGATAAAGTACAGCCAACTGACGGCATGCCCTTGGGATGCTCTTGCAGCTGCCTAAAAAGCGGATGGGGCCACTTGCTGTCCAGCTTCAAAACAACTACTTAGTGTATATCTGTAGTCCATGGATAGTATGTGGGCCCATCTCCTTTTTAAGCAGCTGCAGGAGCCTCCCTGTCACTTTCCACTTTTCCAAAAGCATTGTTCTTTACGTGCAGATTCTCAAAACATTTATTTGAGTGTAATCAGGACTGAATTCAGTAAACATGCTGTTCGGTTACGAGATAATTTTAAGAAATCTGTCCATAGCTACTTCTGGATTGAAGCCAACAAGCAACGGATAAATGGCACACCACCCACCTGAGGCTAACTGCCTGAACCAGCCTTCCCTGCCCCTTTCCCAGTTAAAGGACAGGAGCCTATCTGTATGCTTTTCCTTTATCTAAATCAAACTAAGGGAAGTGGGCTTTGATTACAGTCAGTCCTCTCTCTCTCTCTCTCTCTCTCTCTCTCTCTCTTCACTAATTATTCTTCCTGTGGGAGGGGGCAATTAGCTTTATCTGGTGACCTCACAAAGGATGCCATGGCAACGGACAGGATATATCACATTAGAGAGCATTACCATGTAGAATGGAGAAAAAAAAAAGAGGGGCAATGGAAATAACAGGCAGAGAATTCAAGCATCAGCTTTTTCAAATCACAGCAGAGCCAACAGGATAGTATTCCATAACTAAATATATCCCAGATGTTTTAGACAACAACTATCATAATTCCCAGCTGGACACTTCATTGGGGGTAACAAGAATCACAGTCCAACACATCTGGAGAATATGATAAGATTCTTATATAACACTACAAAGAATTTGGGAAAGAGTAAATAAATCGGCTGCCAACATTTTATAATGTATTACATATAACTTCCAAATACATATATTGTGAATTGTCCATGCAGTTGGAGACTATGAGAATTTCCACTTTAGCCGATCTAAAGCGCATGTGCCTGGCAAGGCTGGCTTAAACTCTGTTCTTGGTCTGTCTAAAACACCAACCTACCAACCAGGGGTGAGAATAAAGACAATGAATTTAGATTAGGCATTTTAAGTATATATAATTTAAACACTGACATATATCTTAATTTTTAATTGACTTAAATCTGCAAGTGGAAGTTCTTCATTAGTTGTTGACCTCATCAGAGACCTCAGGTTTTGCAAGGGTATGTTATGCAATTAAATTGCCAAATTAAGCCATGAGAAACCGTTTCAGAATAAGTTAACTGGCATTACTATCCATGGCAAATGCAAACAGCTTTAGGTTGAATAGCAGCATATTGGGGGAAAACAGGTCTTATACCAGTATAGATTCCTGGGGAGGGCATTGATGAAACATGCATTGCAATATTATTGTGCAAATATCCCTCCTTGCATATGTATGTGTGATGGAAGTAGGTCACAAAAGGTGATCACATGACCCTGCAATTTATGACTGCAATTGTCATAAATACATGCCAGTTGCCAAGCATCTGAATTTTGTTCACATAATCATGGGAATGCTGCAACAGTTGTAAGTGTGAAAACGGTCATAAGTCAGGTTTTTTTCAGCGCCATTCTAACTTTGGTCACTAAACAAATGGTTGTAAGTCAAAGACTACCTATATATCCTTAATTTTGCATATTAGCAAAATAATGATTAGGATCATCCAAGCAAAAATTAGACATCTAGATAGAAAGGTAGACACCAGATGGTTTTAGAAAAGGTCAAGGAACAAGAATCATTATTGCTAATGCATGAGGGATAATTAAGAAAACCAAAGAATGCTAAAAAAAAAAAGTCAATATGCTTCATGCATTGTATAAAGAGCATTGATTGTATCAATCGTGTCAAAGTGTGAATGTCCTTAGAAAAATGGGAATCCCAGAACATTTCACTGCACTCTTGAGAAATCCATACACAGGCAGAACCTATCGTCTGGATGGAACATGGTGAAATAGACTGGCAGTTTAGCAAAGGAATGAAACAATTCCTAGTGAATTTAACCTGTATGCTGAATATGAAGTATATTGAGGGGAGCTGGACTGGAAGACGATGAGAGTAGTTTTAAATTGGAAGAAGAAACATCAATATTCTTCTTTATGTTAATGACCCTATTATAATAGCAGAAAATGGAGATGGATCAGGAAAATCTAGCAATGAAATTCAAAAACCACAGTGAAAAAGTGGGACAACTTTAAAGGCAGAGAAAACCAAAATAATGACAAAAGGTAAAGAAATTAACTTCAGAATTGACAATGAATATATTGAAGTGGTGAATAGCTTTTGCCTTTTAGGATCAATCACCAACACTAAAGAAACCAGCAGCCAAGAAATATAACCATGGATTAGCATTTTGTAAGACAGTAATGATGGCTCTGGAAAAGATATTTGAATGCTGTTATCTGTCTATACTGCTAAAAAACCAGAAATGTGGAAGTAGTAGCTTTCCTGTGATACTATAGGGAAGTGAAAATTAGACTCTGAAGAAACAAGATCAAAAGAGTATTGATGGTTTTGAGCTTTGGGATTGGATAAAACTCCTAACAATACTATGAATAGCCAAGAAAATGAACAAATGAATCATAAGCAAATCAATTCAGAGTTTTCATTCAAGATATAATTGACCAGGTTGAAATTACCACATTTTGCGTACATTATGCAAAGATACAGCTCCCTTGAGAAATCTGTAATACTGGGAAAGGTAGAATGAAAGAGAAAAGGATCAAAAGAGCAGCAAGATAGATGGACCTGATTACTATACCATTCTCCAATGGTGTACCATTGGAGAATCTGAAGGGCTATGCTGCAGACAGATCATGCTGGCCTATCCATGTAGCTGATAAACACTGATTTGATAGTACACAATCATTCAATTGTTTACCATGAAGCATATGATGTC
The DNA here is from genome assembly GCA_003457575.1 of Thermophis baileyi. Classification (NCBI taxonomy): domain Eukaryota; kingdom Metazoa; phylum Chordata; class Lepidosauria; order Squamata; family Dipsadidae; genus Thermophis; species Thermophis baileyi. The sequence continues at coordinate 1,281,187 of QLTV01004104.1, read as the reverse complement.
TCTTTCCCCTTTCAAATTCCTGGAGGCTATGACCAGGACACAGACTTTATGGGGTTTATATTGGGGGAATTTATGATAGCCTGGACAATTTTGAATGTCCAAAGCCTCACCTTTGATTTTAAGTAAAAAAGATTTTTTTTAAAAAAAAATTAAAAACTCTTATACATAACACCATAGGCATGAATGGCCAATACAACCAAAAAGATCTAATTTACTTCAAGTCCTGATTGAATGAAAAGATATAGCTATAGCTTCACTGAACAACCTAAATAGCATCCATTCTACATATTGATGACAGTATAAAGATGGAGGAAAGCAAAATTCTTAAAAGAGAATACAGAATAGTTTTCATATTTTTTTTGTTACTATAACCCATAATCAAAGAATTCTTGCAGGGCTTTTAAACCAGAGTGAACATATTTGCCAGCCATGAAAATGGAATTAGTTTAGAGCAACAATCTTTCTTGCAGATTGTTGTGGGATTTGTCATTCATCTCCAAACTATAAGGAAGCAGAACTAAAATCAGAACTCCCTGTCATATATGTAATACATATTCCCTTCCTCATATAACCATCACAAATTAAGAAACTTCTGTAAAAAGTTAATTGTGCATACATGAATTATGTAGGTATTCCAGTTGCAAGCATGCATTTAAATAGCAAAAACAGCAACACACTTATCTTTTTATTTAGAAATTTCCTTTCTCATCATTGTACATATACTACAGAATTCATGACAATATGTAATAGAATAAAATGCTCCCCCAAATCATACCAGCTGAAAGGAAGTTTAGGACTTCCTATAAACATTTGTATGTTTATACATGCTAACCTAACAAAATTCAGTAAACACTGCATCTCAAATCATAAAATGAAAATAGCACTCAAAAACAACTAATGGATGTTATAAAGTGAAAATTATCCATAATCATCTCTTTTTATTCTCTGTCATACATGCTCACTGATTTTATATTCTTCGCACATCCCTCTTTCTTTTCTTCAGAGCCAGCTCCTTTGCTACCTTGGCAACAGCCCTCCCAACAGCCAGCCATCAATTTGAAACAGAAAGAAAGAATAAGAAAAACAGAAGTTGGATGAATTTACAAAACAAGATTACACAAGGGAATTTCTTTCTGTTACTTAATTATTCTGATAAAGAATAAGGTAACTCAATTTTCTCCTTTCCTACTTTTGTCCCTTAACACTCATCCCTATATCAATGGTTGAGATAAGTGACATGTAGCCTACTAACACATATGAGATGGATGAAATGCTTGTGAATTTCTTCTGTTTATTTAAAAAAATGGCTTTAAGAGTATAAATGTGGATTCAGCCATTAGCCTGGTGGGGGCGGAGTAAAATATCTGTGTAGATGGGAAACACCAGGCATCAGCTTCTAGGAAGAACAGGGCTTTATTTCTCAATTATCTTTGTGTCATGGTGCATCTGCCACTGAGCTCAACTAATATGTTTCACTTTTATTACAAATCCCAGGCTCATTCGCATTTAAAAAAAAAAATCCTTAAAATGGACTTCAAAGGGGTGGTGGCAAAAGAAAGCAGAGTTGTGCAGTCTATGAGTAAAGATAGTTGAAAGTTAAACAATTAGAGGACAAACCACACTGCTATATGCTTGCCATTTGGAGCTGGGACTTACTTTCAGTCCCAATTTCCTGGTGAGACACAACTTGAGGAAAGGACTTGGCCTTCTCTCAAGAAATCAATGAAATCTGTTTCCCCTATTTCATCTGGGCAACATTTCATGGGAAATATTCCTACAAAATGAGCATGTACGTTTCCAGAGGGAAAACAGTTATGGTGTAAGCATTAAAAAATCTCACTCTGAACTCCAGTCAAATACTGTAGCAATGGGACTGGGTGAATGGCTTAAACGGCCTCAAGGCCCCTTTAAAATCAGTGACTGTATTTGTGCAATATGCTTAACTTGGTTACTGAGTAAACCCATTTGTACAAAGCGCTGAAACATAAATTGCCCACTTGGACTGAGTTCACACAAAAGGCTTTGCCACTAAAACAATAACAACAGCCATAATAACAGAATAACAGATTTGGAAGGGGCCTTGAGTGTCTTCTAGTCCAACCCCCTGCTCAAGCAGGAAACCCTATATCATTTCTGACAAATGGTTGTCCAATCTCTTCTTAAAAACCTCCAGTGTTGGAGCATCCACAACTTCTAGAGGCAAGTCGTTCCACTGATTAATTATTCTGTCGGGAAATTTCTCCTTAGTTCTAGGTTGGTTCTCTCCTTGGTTAGTTTCCATCCAATTGTCCAGGTTTTACATGCTGTATGTGGCCATTGAGGGTTTTTTTTAACTCACCTGATTAAGCATCTCATCCAAGCACAGCTATGCCACACAATTGTAAGACTGCTGTAACCAGCAAAAGGACTGCTTAATCAATTAAACCAGCAAACATGCCTGGCCTTGTAGGTAAAACAATGGTCACACCCCTTTCCTTTACCACAAGGATGGGCAATGGATAACCTGTTCTTATTGATTCTGGTTTGCTCTTGTTGGCTAAATAAACGTGATTGATAAATAAATTTTTATATTCTAAAAATACTTTGAGGAAGAAACGCCACCCTTTTGCTCTGCTCTGACATCAATAACTTCCCCTTTATTTATTTTCTGACCATTATTTCCTGCTTTTATTCTATGAAGCAAAATATACATGGATTTTCCTTTACTGCATCCCCCAGCAATCCTATGGGCTTGGCTGATCCCATCCTCTTTACTTCCATTCACCGTGCCTTCCTCCCAAGTGTAACGCTTGGCAAACCACACTATATTGTTGCTTAGATTCAAAATAGTTGCTCAATCCTATCTTACTACAAAACTCCTATCAAATCCCCCAACAGAAGAGAAGCCCAAAATACCTGCATAGTTCCTCATAATTATAAATGTAACTACACAAAAAAGTTTAAGACGTCATTCACATGGCCTTCTATGTTCATAGGTGTAAACAGCCCACAGAATGGGTTCCCAGTGGTGATTTTATTTTTTTCTACAAGAGAGGAATAAATTATTTTCACAAAAAATACTTTAAGGGAAAATAGTTATTATACAATGTGGACTTATTTAGGAGATTTTTTTTTCATGTAATTATATATTTTAATAAAATAAGGAACCCATGTTAGTATCTAGAGAAACACAGAATTACTACATAAAGATGTGTTTGGAGCACACACAGATACATGGTTATGCTGTGATGCTGATTTTAAAACAGCTACAGCAGTTGCTGGTTCTTTCCATGCTTCACGTTCTCCCAAATTGATTTTTCCTGAGGGATTCAATATATGCTCATATATATTATATATGTGTGTGTGTGTGTGTGTAAAATCATATGATTATATATTATATAATATATATTATCTAGATCAGGGGTGGATTCCAACTTACCTTGCTGCCGGTTCTCTTCCTCCCATGCTGCATGGCCGCACCTCGTGGGTGCGTGCACGCATGCGCAGTGCAAAAACCCCAAAAAAATTTTAAAAAAACAACACATGCTGAAAACAAAATGGCGATGCATGCGTAGTGCCGGAAACTTGGCTTCTGCGCATGCACAGAAGAAAAATAAAATAAAAAAAATTCAGAAAAAAAAATAAAAAAAAGATGGCGGCGCTACGGAGCCAAGAAGAAAAAAAAAAAATAAAAAAAATTCAAAAAAAAATTCAAAAAAAATTAAAAAAAAAAAAAGATGGCAGCGCCCACGGACCGGCACCGACCAATCCGGTTCGGTGATATCGTCGTGACGTCACCAGCGGGTCGCTACCGGTTCGGGCAAACTGGTCCGAACCAGGAGGAACCCACCCCTGATCTAGATATATATATTCTCAAATTCTCATATGATTCTATATATGATTCCATATTCACAAAACTGAAGACCAACTGAAGATAACACTTGATACAACCAGTACACTATAGTTGATGCAGCCTTAAGCCTCTAAGAATTCTGGGAGTTGAAGTCCACCTATTTTAAACTTGCTAGGGATGAGAAACACTGCTTTAATGTTCCAAAGTCTTTGATGCCCAAAGTAATTCAATTATAGGCAAAGGGTTGGAGTTGTGTTCATCTTGTTTTCTTATCAATTTCTGAGTTCCTCTCCCTCCTCATCATAACCTTGTAGTGTGAAGAAGTTAGCAATGTCTAAACACTTTTGAGACTCTAAAAGCTGTCTCTAAAAGTATCCCCTAGCTGAACAGTTATTATGTATGTTGGGGTTATAGAGTCTAGGTGGAAAAGAAAGAGCCATGTAGAATTCCATATCGTTTGCAAACAACACAGTCAATTTTAAATGCTTGGGAAGGGAACTCCATTACCACCACTGGACAAGGAATCAGCTGCCCCCAGTCCTTGCCAAGTTCCTTCCACCGTCATAAATGGGAAGGGAGAGGCACATATCTCATACTTCTCCCTCCAGCAGCTGAAGCAATGAGGACTGGGAACTAGTTCCCATACCAAATCAGTATTCACCCATCCTTCCAGCTTGGTTATGCTAGATAATATTTCACCCACAGGGCCAAGCAGAGACTATTGCATAACCAAGTGCTACAATTTCCAGCCATAGTAAATTAAACAGCAGGAACTTATAAAAAGGCTGCAGTAGAGACGTGGCACTGAACCCCAGATTTCTATTCTCCCAGGAAGGTTACAGTTCAGAACAGCTGTTCCCAGCTGAGCCTAGGCTCATAGGGATCATATGTCCTCATGAGAGTGGAAAAAACAAACTTGACACAAACAACACTCTCACATTGATCAGATTGTTTTGCAATGGGGAGATTCAGATTCTTTCCCTTCCAGAGCAGTCTCTTATTTTTAAGAGCACAGGGAACTTATTCCTTGAAGGGCAAATGCAAGAAATGATAGAGTTGGTGTCTGAATAGGTCAAATTTCTCAATATGTTAGGAATGGCCTATTTTGCATGTGGCAACAGGGAGAGCTGTGTTACTGGGGTAACTCATTCTCTATTAAAGGGGAATTGATTTTCAATCCTCTTATCAGATGACTCTTGTCCAAAACTATCATTACCTCTGCCCTAGGAAACCTCATCCTTCCCTCCCTTCCAAGACAAATTTATCTATTCAACTTCAACTACAGCCAATGATAGATTGCTTTGTTGCCAAAGCCTGGCAGAAATTCAGAAAGTAGATGGAAAGACAATCAAGTGTTTCCAAAAGAAATTAATAATAAGCAAAATCTTGAGACTAAAACAAGTGAATATCCTATTTCTGAATAGGTATATTCAGCAAAACTTTCTACAACAATTATAATCATGTCAATTGAAATACTTGGATCACGTGCATTAGTCACATCTTCTTTTCATATTCCCAACACTGCTTTTAAGTGATAGCCTGGATAGACATGATGTACAGCATTCTAAATCCCATGGAGAATCTATGCATAGGTTCCTCCCTCAAAAGCTATTCCCCGCCACCTTATGGAAACTAGTGGCAGAGGCACAATGGCAAGGGTATGGAAGATTCCCCTTTCTGCCTTTTTCAACTCTGTAAATACATGCTGGTTGCTAAGCACCCAAATTTTGATCATGTGACCATGGGGATGCTGCAGCCATCATAAGTGCAAACACCAGTCATAAGTCACTTTTTTCAGCACCGTCCTATAACTTAGTTATGAATGGGCATAAGTCAAGGACAACCTGTAACTGCTTAGGATCTGTAATGCTTAGGATCTGCAAAATAGAGTCATAAATCCAATCACCAACCTCTGCATTTTACATGCTACTTGATCAGGAGTTCATCCTCTCACACAACTGACAAAACTGTCTAGAATAAATCTATATTCTAGGTCTTAATTTATGTGGAACAATAAAAAGGCTCACTGTGGCCTAGAAAATATGTATCCAAAAAAACTGTCCGTTCTTCTTTACGATTATCCATAGCCTCTCTTGGCCCATTTGGTTCCGTAAGCAACTTCATTACTTCCCATGTTTTCACAATCTATTCTCTACTCAATTTCTATTTTTCTGATTCATTTTCATGTATCATGTTTCTACACAGCTTCTCAACTGTGCATTGGCTGCTTAACTTCTGAGGGATGGAGCACAGATTGTACCTCATTCAGGCACACAATCCTTGAGAAGCTTTGGAGAAGGTAAACTTCTTTCTTTTTTTACCGGAATGATCAAACTAAAATTGCCCAAATAGTGTATATAAAGAATGTTTTTTTGAAAAAAATCCCCATGGGCACTAACTAAAAGTCCCCCCCCCAAAAAAAACATTCTAATGGTGTTATATGAGGATACTTACGGTAGGTATGATAGCAATGAGGAAAGAAGGAATAATCCTCAGTGGAATAGATATGCATACTGAAGCCCAGGGACATCCATATGATGATCCAATAGCTGACCTTCCATAACATGCTTCACCCTAAACCTGGTTTTCTGATACTAAGATAAAAGGTGAATATTGATCTTCAGTTTGGTGTAGTGCAGGGGTCCCCAAACTTGGCAACTTTAAGACTTGTGGACTTCAACTGCTGGCTGGAGAATTCTGGGAGTTGAAGTCCACAAGTCTTAAAGTTGCCAAGTTTGAAGATCTCTGGTGTAGTGGCTAAGGTCTTAAAGTTGCCAGGTTTGAAGACCTCTGGTGTAGTGGCTAAGGTTCAAGGTAGAAACCAAGAGACCCTAGTCCTACCTTAGGCATGAAGCCAACAGAGTGACTTTGAGCCAGTCACTCTCTCTCAGCCCAGAAAAGAGGTGATGACCAACCGATTCTGCCAAGAAAACTGACGGGACTTGTCCAGACAGTCACCAGAATTCAACACTGACTTGAAGGCACAAAACCAACTAACTATTGAACCACAAACCCTCAGTTTAGCATAGTCTAAAAGGTTGTTTTACTCTCAGTCACATAGAAGCAGCCAGTGGGGTGTGTAGTCATCAATGATAGTGATAACATCTAGCAATAATCGTCCAGGAAGATGAGTACAGGTAGCAGCATAAGTTGGCCAGGATTGAGGTTGGTTTAGACAGCAATCAAATTGTATTTAGCAATGAGAAATATATAGTGATAATCCCCAGCAGTTAATGTAATACATTGAAGCTGAAGCCCAATGACCCTCCTGTGCAAGTGGTAGGTGTCATGGCAACAGCCAGTCTCAGCCTGTCAAGGTCTGCTGGAACTGATTTTGCTCATGCAGCATTCTTTCTTTCTGATTATTTTTAAAGCACGTTTTATTTTCAAGGAAGAGTTGCTGAGGCATATACACCTTCATAAATTCTCATTACATTGCATTTATTCTTCTGTTACAATGTATGATTCTCTGCTATCAAGAAGAAAGAGAAAATGGTATTTATTCCCAAGTGAGTAGGTTTAACATCAGAAATATCTGTTTCTCTGCCATTTTATGCCTGGTTTTGCTATAAAATATTAAAGGCATCTTGCAACCAGAAATCAATCCATACACCAGGAAATCAAGAAAGGCCCCCAAATTGTGAAGATTGCTGTCACTTGCCTTTTTTTCCACCTGGAAGCCTATGTAGAAAAGCAGCAGAGAACAATAGACAAGAAACGATGAGATGTAACCAAACCACCTTCCCAAAAGGTCAGGAGATTTTGAGCATTTTTTTCTCGTACAGTGCACATAACTCGTTATTCATGGAAGCCACCGCCTGCCCTTTTGTTCACCTCTACCCCATCTCATGCTATTAGGCATATTGCAGTCCCCCTCTCCTCCTCAATAATGATTGTGTTCTCTCTGCCTCCACCCCCACCTTCATGATATGAACCATCATCTCAGAACTGACTATGGACCTCCCATCTGTCAAAGCAGTCAGGTTACAAGTAACACTAGATAAACGGCTGACAATCCATCTGCCTCTGTGCATTTGAACACACACCATCCTTCTTCATGGAGCCAACAATAGATGGAGAAAGACAGTTTGGTCCTGGAAATGCATTTCCTCTCTGTCCTATCACAGACTCTCACAATCTATGAACAGCAACCCCTTCCACATCCTATTTTGGAGGCATTCAGCGCATTCCCAAGCCATGCCACTGAAATTACCAATTTTTGGCTGCATGATTTGCTCACATTGCAAAATTCGTGTGTTAAGATTTAACACATTTATTTTGTGCTCTTCAACCCCAAAAATATTCCCTGCAAATGAACAGCCGGGACTTTTTCAGAACAGTGACATCACTGCTTCACTGGCAATATTCCCAGGGAACTTGTAGAGGTCAAAAGCATGTTTAAAAAATTAAAAATGTGCCCCAGGACATAAAGCTTGCACACCACTGCTGTCAAGCCACAAAGGGCTTATCTAGTAATGAATACTATGCCAATAAATCACTAAGTCCGTTGAAATAAAGGCAGTTGCATGTGCTGATCCTGTTTCTTTCTTAACTTTTTGATGTATCCAGTCTGTTTCCTTTTCCACTTTGTCCTCCCCCATTTACATCACTGCAGCTATCACAAGTAAGGAAGAAACTTTGAAATACTGTTAATTACCAACAGAAAAAGCATTTTTTTGTGCAGAAAGTTCTTCTGCATTTTTAGTAGTTCTTAATCAATTTGGGATTAAAATGTTATCACAGTAGAAGAGAACTTTGATGGAACACTCATGGATGGAATGTGGTGTTCTTGTATGTAATTAGTAAAGAATGACCAATCTTTCATTATATAATTATCTCATTGAAAGTCGTGTCCTGATTTTCACTCAACAGTCATCTATCCAGCACAGCATAGCATAGCTGGCTGGAGAATTCTGGGAGTTGAAGTCCACAAGTCTTAAAGTTGCCAAGTTTGGGGACTCCGATCCAGCAATCTATAACCTCTAAGGACTTTCTCATTTTAGTTCAACTCTAAGGCAGCAACTCATGACAGAGGTCCTCTTAGTGAGAATTTTCAGATTAAGAAATCTGCACAGCTATCAGGGAGAGGAAATGAGGTATAACAGAAAACAACAGCACCAATTGTAGCACTATCTGCCACCTTCAATTTAAAAACTAGAGGGGGAAAATGAAAGAAATTCAGAAAAATAGAAGTTTCTTTCATAGGTGAGGAAAACTTGAGAAAATACCAAGCAGATTTCAGAACAGCATTGGTTGTTTTCACACTACACACTAAGCCATCAACTAGACATAGAAAAAGTGGACTACTCCAGATGTTGCTGAAATACAACTCCTATAGAAGGGAGAACTTTAGAAAAGTTGAAATCTCTTTAGAACTTTAGAAAACATGTTCAATAGTAAAGAATGCTATATCATAATCCAGCAATAATTGGAGAGCTGCACATTGCTTATTTCTCCAGTACATTATAGCTTATACATTTTAAAGGCTGGGCTCATATAATACACTTATCCAAAATGAATAAATTCTATTGACTCTTAGTCTGTTGTTTGAACTATAGGGGGTTAAATTGGCCCTCTTCACGTAACACATTATTGCTGAATTAACTCATTTTAAAGATTTGCTCAATAGATTGAACTATATTACATCCAAATAGGCTGATTTCAAACTTTAGATTACACCACAAAAATTAAACCTACGAAAATATGCCAATTAAAAGTAAGTAGAAGTGAAAAGTTTATTTTATTTAAGTGTAATCAAACTACCTATATTCCTACCCCTTTATTTTAGCTATTTTCAGTTTGATTGAGAGAGGCTGATTTGCAATTAGGACAACAATCACTTGCAAAGTTTAGATTATTATGGATTTAGGGTGATCTGAATGACCTTCCCGCCCAATGACTTTTTCTGCAAAGCAATCCAAACTTTAATAGGAAACTGTTCCCTGTTTATTCCAAACAACATGATTTGGCTAGATCTTACAAGAAAGTCCTATTCTTCAGAATTTTGCTGAATTTCGGTTCCCAGCATCTTTGATTTAGATCCAGTGGCTGCAGATTTGGGGTTGGGGGAGAGGAGGCAGGAATCAATTAGTGAAACCATAAACATAACTATGACATGATTTTAATTTTTATCATAAGGTTTGGGGTGTTGAAGGTTTATTCATTATTAAATTATGTTAAACTTAATAATTAGAACCCTCTGGTAATGGGAGTGATTACCCAAAGAGTGGTTTGGCTCTTTTTCATCAGATGTATTGAAGCAAAGGCTAGAATAGCTCTTTGCCTTAATATGAATTAGGCTGGATTTGGGGACTTCCCAATTGGAAATCCCAAACTAGACTATTCACTTCCAATTTTGTGATGCTCTTCTAAGGTATAAAACACTCTCCTTTAAGGTGAGCTTGACTCCTGTCTGGATGCATCAATGAAGTGGTGCAGTGGTTAGAATGCAGTATTGCAGGCTAACTCACTGCCCACAGTCTGGAGTTCGATCTTGACTGGCTCAAGATTGGAAGTGAATATCTTCCTTTGGATAATCCATTCTACGGCTTAAAACTCAATGAACTTAACCACTGATTGAGGCTAAGATGTCATGAACATAAGAGCTTTCAGCTGTAATTGAACAGAATTGGAATTTGTATTATAAAACATAAAAGGGAGACTGTACAAAAACTGAAACAAAAGCTAAACATGGATGGGCAAAAGAAACAAAAATCACATCACTTACTAATCCTGCAGAACATTTGGGAAACAAATAAGGAAATTTTATTTTTATGTATAAGGCCCATGTACCACTCTAATTACACTCACTCTGGATGGCTTTTTTCTTCTTCTGCTCCATTGTGTCCAATTCTCAGAGACTGCCTGGAAAAGTCTGTGCAGTTTTCTTAACAAGATTTTTCAGAAGTGATTTGCCATTGCCTGCTTCCTAGGACTGAGAGAGATAACTGGTCCGAAGTCACCCAGCTGGCTTTGTGGTTAAGCCAGGACTAGAACGCACAGTCTCCCAGTTTCTAGCCTAATGCCTTAACCCAGGGGTGTCAAACTCAAGGCCCGGGGGCCAGTTCCGGCCCGCGGGGTGCTTAGATCTGGCCTGTGGGGCCACCCTGGAAACAGCAAAGGACTGGCCCGCAGTGCCGAATAGATTTGCAGGAGGCTGTCGCAGCCAAAAACAGAGCTCGGGAGCCTGTTTTCTCTGGCAGAGCACTCGGGCCACCACAGGTGCCTCTGACACGAGTGATGTCAAGCTGGCCACGCCCACCCTAGCCACACCCACCCCAGCCCCCGAGGTCAAACACAACCCTGATGTGGCCCTCAATGAAATCGAGTTTGACACCCCTGGTTTAGCTAATATATCAGATTGGCTCTTTTTATTTACAGTAGTACCTTTAAAATATCCATTCCTCTCTGTATATCTGCACCTTAATGTCATGGTAGAGAAACACCAAATGAAATAAGCCAAGTAGGGAAGCGCATTGAAGAATATAGATCTTACATAAACACACAAAGGCATTTATCCAAGATACTACTTTTCAGTTTATCAAGAGAGTGACTAGCACAAGATCACCTTTGTGCCTAAGGCGGGACTACAACGCTGTCTCACAGTTTCTAGCCCAATACCTTAACTGCTACACCAAACTGGCTCTGAGTGGCATATGACTCCCCAAATCCATAATTTAAGTTAAAAAGCAAAATATTGATTAGTCTTATTCATTTAAATTCAAGTCTTACATATAAAAGTTAAACATAACTCTTTTTTCCTCTATCCTACTAATAGACCCTGAAATTCAAAGCATTATTTGTTAACATAAAAGGGAATTTTGAAGCAACCTGCTATCTTATTCCATTTTAATGCACAGTATTGATGTCACTGATTAAGATTATTTCTAGCACCCAGTGTGACTCAGAGCATCTTTAATTTAACAACCCCCATAGACCATAACATTTCTACCCACAGATCAGGGTTTAACAGTTTAAACTGTATCAGCATATAGCTAGATATATTTGTTGAAAAATACAGCTGCATAGAATGTAGAAGTGACAGAAGATGCCAGGAAACTGGTGCATCAGTGACTACCCTATGCATTTTTTCTGATGTGATGTAGCACTTTACATTATTATTAGCCATTATTAGTGATTTAAATGTCCTATGTATACACAGGGTATTTCATACCCATGAATATAAGTGTTCTTCACAACCAGGTACCAATAGAAGAGAATATTTGTAGCTCAAGATTAAATTATGGAGTCCTTGGTGCTCTCTGAGCTTTGTTGTTTTCTTGCAAACATTTCATTACACAGTTAGGTAACTTCTTCCATGCGCATCTGCAGGAAAACAGCTAAACTTAGAGACCATTAAGGACTCCACACAACCAGGTTTGTTATTCTGTTTCAAAAGCTTAGCCAACGATACCGGAACTCAAAAAAAATCCATTCCTGAATACACTTTATATTCACCTATCATAAATAATGTCTTTCTCCAACATACTTGACTTTTTAAAAGGCAGTCAACATGTGAATCTAATACAGGTAATCCTCGACTTACAACTACAACTGAGACCAAAATTTATGTTGCTAAGCAAGACAGTTGTTAAGTGACCTTTGCCCCATTTTGCGACCTTTTTGCCACAGTTGTTAAGTGAATCGTTGTAGCTCTTAAATTAGTAACACAGTTGTTAAATCTGGCTTCCCATTGACTTTGCTTGTCAGAAGGTCGCCAAACGTGATCACATGACCCCAGGACATTGCAACTGTCCTAAATACATGCCAGTTGTCAAGCATCTGAATTTTGATCCCGTGACCATGGGGATTCTGCAACAGTCATAAGTGTGAAAAATGGTCATAAATCATTTTTTCAGTGCCTTTGTAACTTCAAACAGTCACTAAATGAACTGTTGTAAGTTGAGGACTACCTATAATATTAAGTTATGAGAGTAATCTTGGATTTAAGATTCGAGAATGATTCCTCCGCTAAGAAATATGCTCCTTGGTAGATGTTTAGAATCAGTTCTTACAGGATTATTTCCAGACTGCAACTACAATTACTATATATTTCAGTTCCATATATTAAATGAGTCACACTTTTTTCTGCTGAATAGCCTAGAGCAGTGGTTCTCAACCTGTGGGTCGCGACCCCTTTGGGGGTCGAACGACCTTTTCACAGGGGTCGCCGCGCGCGCTAGCCCGCCATCTTGGAAATGCTCCCAATTCGGCCGTGCCTGCGGGTCACCGGACAGCCGGTAGCCACAGAAGTGGGAGACTTCGCCCACCCGCCCGGACGCCGCCATTTGGGTTCTTTTACCCTCTGCGCATGCGCAGAACGCTTTGCGCATGCGCAGAGGGTAAAAGAACTCAAATGGCGGTATCCGGGCGGGTGGGCGGTGCCTCGCGCTACCTTGGCGACTGGCTCTATGGCAACCGACAGGTAAGAGCGAACCGGGAGCATTTCACCCCGGGGGTCATGGCGGCGGACAGGGGGTCGCGGCATTAGAAAGGTTGAGAACCACTGGCCTAGAGTTTAAAAGTGCCATTCATTCCACATAATTTTAAAAAATGGAACTTAATTTGCAATGTGATCAGAACATTATCTCTTTAAAATACATTTCTCGATTTACCAATAAAATTGGAAAAAGAGTTTGTGAGATGGGAAAGGAATATTTTGAGCCATCAGGTGAAAGAGTTAAAGAACCTTTCTTCCCACCAGTTCTCTGCAAGAATGCAAGCTCATAGCTGCTTTCAGCTTTAAAAATAAAATTCTCTTCGGAAGAAGAGAATATATATTGCAGCATTTATGTGTAGTTAAGCCTTCATTTGATTATTGAAATGCTTTCTTACAATTCTGATCATATTTTCAGAATCTGATCTTAAACACCGGATATAATACTTTTTTGTAAGAGTGCCAAGCACAGTCATAAAAAGGGTATTTGTCAAACATGTTATCACATTTCCAGCTACCGGTATGCAGAAGTAACCCCCCCACCCACCCACTGGGTTTAAAACAGTTGTTTCCCACCCATCTCCCAAAAATGTAGATTTGCAATCTCAGATTCTTTTCTCTCATCTGATCTTCTGAAATCTCATTCTCAATTTCACTTTATTTAACTACTTCCAAAACGCATGACCTACTCTTTATTATTACAAACATAAATAGCAAACTACTTAAAACAAGAGGTGATAATCATAATCCTTTTCTAGTTTTGTAAAGATTTCCAAAGAGAAATTATAATACAGTACTATCTGTAACAGTTGATACATCATGAGATAGATGTTTGATGTATTTGAAGATTAGTCTTACTTAAAACTGAAAAATCGCAATGGGCAAAATATTTATAGGTAGTTTTTGCTTATCAACTCTGATTTTTAGTGACCATTCAAAATTACAATGATGCAAAAGAAAAAAAATAGCTTTATGACCAACCCTTGCGAGCCGAGGTGGCGCAGTGGTTAGAGTGCAGTACTGCAGGCTACTTCAGCTGACTGCTAGCTGCAGTTCGGCGGTTCAAATCTCACCGGCTCAAGGTTGACTCAGCCTTCCATCCTTCCGAGGTGGGTAAAATGAGGACCCAGATTGTTGGGGGCAATATGCTGACTCTGTGAACCGCTTAGAGAGGGCTGTAAAGCACTGTAAAGCGGTATATAAGTCTAAGTGCTATTGCATTTATGACTACTGCCATTCGTGTGCTTTGCAACTTGCTTGCAGCAAGCAGAGTTAAGCAGAGAAGGTAGAAGTAAAATCATATGTTGCAGTCATGTGATGTTTCACTTAATGACTGCAGTGACTTGCTTAATGACCAAATGGGAGTGAGGTGTAGGTAGACTAGCCTCCTCGTGATGCATCCCAAGCAACGTGACTTTGTCACAACTAAATAATTTACACATTCTGGCTGCTGGACCTCACAAGGATCTCCCAGCAAGAAAAAGCAGCATGAATATGCCATACAAAATGAATAACCTATTCTGGTTAAGTCAAGTATTTTAAGCTCAGTTCGGGAAGTTTCAATGTCATTCTCCTAACCTGATCAAGACTAATCAATCAGCTACCTTGATGGTTATAATAGACTACCATTGTACTGGACTTCAGAATATACTGTGTAATCAATACTCGTGTTGTGGCCCGCCAGCGTCCCATGCCGGTGATCATGGATCCCGAGGACGATGAGGCGGTTGTGGCGAGGTACCATCGGCCCATGTACCTGGCACCCGAGTCAGAGAGTGAGGAGGCTGAGAGTCAAGCAGGGCCTTCTGTACCTCCTGAGGAGCCCATCAGGGCCGAAGAAGAAGAGGAGGAGCCTCTTCTTCTCAATGCTCGGCCACGCAGGGCTGCTAGAAGACAAGAGTGGCTACTCAGGAGGAGGCCTCCTAGAGAGTAGAGCTGCAGGCTAAGTGGCCACACCCTTAGACTATTTAAGCCCTGACCACGCAGAGCCTTGTTGCAGGAAACAACGTTTGATATCACTCTTGCTCTTTGTGACTCCAGTCTGCTCGTGTACTTGTTCCAGTACGGGTCTTATTTCCTGCATTTCTAGTTCTGGGAGTATTGCCAAATACAGTCAGACCTGCTCATAGTATCTCTTGGACTCCGGCCAGCTGTTAAAGATTAGACATTTACCAGTGGAGAGTTGGAACTCCTTATTCTTCCTTTATTTTGTTGTCAAATTATTATGTTTCTCCTAAGAAGTTATTAGGAGACATTTATTAGTAAAAGAACTGTGTTTTGCAGTTTGTGTGTGCGTATTATTGGTGGCTCGTCGCTGGGGGCAGAACAACTCGGCGGGTCTGAGGTCTCTTGCTTTGCATTCAAAGCCCCAGTTCAAAGCTGAAGGAAGAACAGTATTGGACAATGGAAATGACCATTAGAAATTCTCCCCCACTAATCAGTTCACAAATGTCAGTGTCCAAGAAGAATCATGCATGTGGCTATTGCTTTAAGACAAGTAGTTGCATCCTACATGCAGCACTCCAAAGCAGATCCACTTTCTTTCACATCCATGTGTCATGGATTCTGAGCCCCTGGCCCCACTAAAGAGTGATCCCATCTGTTTACTTACTCATGCCTCTCAGGGTGAGCTCAGGCCCTTCGGGAGGGCTGGGCTGCTGCACATCACATGTCTCTTCCTTCTGAGGAAGGCTGCTCTTCTCTTTCTCACCCTGCCACCTGGTAGGCAGAAAAAGCACAACCAATCAATTTCTCTTCGAATCCATAATGTGTCAAGGCTGTGCAAATATTTAATTTGTAAACAGTCTGAAGGCAATTCACTGAGTCATCAAATCAAAATTTCAAACTGAAGTAATGATTTATTTCAAATCAAAACAGACACCTCTTAATCAATTCAATTCAGACCAATTCTGGCCCTTTTTATATATGCGCACATGGGTTCAAATCAAATTATTAAGATTCTGATTATTTGATTTGGACATCCAAATTGAATTAGACTAATTTTCCAAATCAAATTGTTAATTTCAGTCAGATCAACTTCCCAACCTAAATCAACAATTCAAATGGGAGTAGACCCAATTTGCATAGGCCTATTATATATCTCCAACTATCTTAACATAATGCACAGAAGGGTCATAATTATTAAACCATAATTCTGTCTCTTGCCTGACACCTTAATAAAGCAAAGGTCATATTCTTTTGGACCGTGATGGCGAACCTATGGCACACATGCCACAGGTGGCACGCAGAGCCCTCTCTGCGGGCACGCGAGCCATCGCCCCAGCTCAGCTCCACCGTGCATGCGCACGCACCTCCCACCAGCCAGCTGGTTTTTGGGTCTCTGCCACGCATGTGCGGGGGCAGGGCACATGTGCGGGGGTCATGCGTGCATGCGCAGGAGTCACATGTGCATCGTGGGGGTCATGCGTGCATGCGTGGGGCTGAGGGAGCGTGGGGGGGTCACGCATGCATGCACGGGGTGGGGCACACGCAGGGGGTTGCGTGTCCGTGCACAGGGCATGGCATGGGGGTTGCACACGCATTGCATTATGGGTGCGCGTGCACGCAACGACAAAAAGGTTAGCCATCACTGTTCTAGGAGGAACCAATTTCTTTGACCTAAGGTGCCAAGTCACATGACCCAAACTCACATATCACATGTAATGAGTGCAGTAAATATTTTAGTTGAATGAACTAGCACTGGCATATGTGCCGAGGTGGCGCAGTGGTTAGAGTGCAGCACTGCAGGCTACTTCAGCTGACTGCTAGCTGCAGTTCAGCGGTTCAAATCTCACCGGCTCAAGGTTGACTCAGCCTTCCATCCTTCTGAGGTGGGTAAAATGAGGACCCAGATTGTTGGGGGCAATATGCTGACTCTGTGAACCGCTTAGAGAGGGCTGTAAAGCACTATGAAGCGGTATATAAGTCTAACTGCTATTGCTATATGACAGCTGTTGGCATATGTCAGAGCAATTCTGAAATTGTTATGATACATATATATCTCCATGAACATATAATCCAATATGTCATCAGGATGCCACAGCAAGCGATCTACAGTGGTCAGGCAATAATGCTATCTGAGAACCTGGGGAATCAATAAAACAATTTTGCTACAAGCACTTGTCTATGTAGATCTATTCAAATCAAATTCTTAACAAGTCTCACTGTGTTAATGAATTTGGCCCTAAGTGATAGCTTGTTTTTAGTGCTAGAGTCTAAAAATGGAGTTGTTCTTCTCCCACCTTGGCTCATACATTTTTTTGTAGCATGCAAATGCTAAACTTTCTCAAGAAAACTAGGGCTAAAAGGATGATATATTTCCTACATCTTATTTAGTAATATTTGGATAATGGAAAGCAGAGCTAGATTTTTTTTTCTATTCACCTTTACTTTATTCAAATAATAAAGGCAGGATAAAAATCTAATAAATAAATAAGAAGATATATATATCCTAAGAAAGATATATCTAGGAATACATACTCAGTGACACTTACCGATAATGAAAAGGGGCGACAGTGGCCATAATGGGATGGTTGTGCTGTGGCACAGAAGAAAAACTGATGGGTGCTGTATGTAACACAGGTCCCTTATTAAGGTTGCTTGTATCCAGTGAGATTGTCTGAGGATTATCTTCTTGCTTGGATGTTCCATTTTCCTTCCAGTTGACTTCTGAGGCTGACTGACCTTTTGCTGGACAGCTCTGAGGCCTCTTTGTGGTAGATCCCTCTGAAGTCTTTGACATTAGTGTCTCATTATACAGGTTGAGATATGAAGGGCTCTTCCCTGGCAGATGAGTGGTCTTTGCCGGTTCAGCAATTGTGCTGGGCTTTCCAAGGACCTTCACAGCAACAAGGCTGCTATTACTTTCACCTTGTTTAGAGGTGTTCTTTACTTTCTCAGTTGTCTGAATAACAGCTTTCTTCACTATCTTGGTGGGTCTGGAATTGGCCTTTGGTAAGCCCCAGGGACTACTACAGCCAGACACCAAACCGGAACTAAGACTAGAGTCCATCTCCTCTGTCTCACCATGGCTCCCAGATATGTCTGTTTTCTCTGGTCTAGGACTTGCAGCAGCTGCAGCCTTAACCATGAGCTTCTGCTTTGATTCTTTAGGACCTCCACAGATTGAGCTTCCCTGTGCCTTCCCTATCCTGGGAGATGATATCCTTGGTGAAGAATATGCTCCCACACAGTTCTGTTTAGGGGGCAGTTTAGGAGATGCTGCCAGAGTATGTATCTTGCTATGAGATGCAGCTCTGGGAATAGGTATAGAGGAGGCATAATGGCTGCGTCCAGCTGCATTCACATTGGCTGTTCCATTCATCATCAGCAAAACTTGGATGGAGGAAAGTCAATCTGAGAAAACACAAATCAAAGCATATTAAGTCTGGAGCTTCAAAGCCAAACCTGTTCAGCACAAGGATGTGTACATCTGCAAGTGAAAATCTTTCCAACCTTTTAAAATTTAGTTTTACTTTTACTTTTTCATATTACTTACCAATAAGACAAGAGATTGCTGGCTGTGTAACACTGAAATTGCTGTTTTCTGCCTACATAATATTGAAATCAATCTCACCATCTTAGACAATAAAATAGGTTTGGGGGTACGCTAAATTTAGTTCTTGGTGCTTTTATTTATCATTTAAACAATATTAAGGAGAAAGTATGCTTTTAAACTATAAAAAGAGCTTAAACATAGCTTTTTTAAAAATTAAGCTTTTTAGTAAAAGATGAATTGCTAATAAATATTTGAATTTGAATTATTTCAATTAACAAAGGTCATTTAAATCAAATCAAATATGGCTTATTGATCTCTCTCAAACTGTCAGTTCCACTATTCTTCAGTTTTATAAACATATCAACCTTTTCCTGACATTTATACTGTTAATCAAATTAATATAATAGATTTACTCCTATTTGGTTTTACTGAAAAACAAATCAAACCTAGTTACTATGTAATTTAGCATGAAAGAAGATATAAGAAACTAATACTTCTCTATTCAACTATTGGTAAACTGCTCCAGTGGTTTATAAACTGAACTGCATTATGTAAAGAAGTAATATTCCATTTGGGTAACAGCATGCTAAATCTGGTTTCTTTATGATCATACTAAATTAACATGAGGGAATCAATATTTGAAAATAGACTATTACAATGTGTAGATAATTTACAATTAGATTCATAGTCTAACACATGTTGCAACTTAATAATTCAAGTCCTAACCAAGGACCTATGAATTATTAAGGAATTATTATCTGTTCACAGCAATGTGAGATCACAACTGCCAAGTCTTTAGCTGGTGTTGGCCTTCATTCACATCAAGTTCTTCCCAAGAACCTAGAATGTTGTCATATATTGGTATAATATATGTGCAGATCCAAGCAGTGTGGCCTGTGCAATGGCAGATAGAAAATTTGTCAATGTGCAGATTTTATAGGTGCCGTACAGGATTATTTTGGCATGGCACCCACGGTGCTGACAACCACTGAGACGACTATGGTGAATTTATGCCCTCATCTCTCAGTTTCAGTTTTCAGATCTTGATACTTGTGACCTTCCCCTATTCTACTATCTCCTTCTGTTGCCACACCATTTATCCACTTTTTCTTCTTTTCAATCTGTTACAGAATTGAAATAGGTTCAGTAATTGTTATAATCAATATGCAGGACTGATTCATATGTTGTAGTCATGCACTGTGACAGATCTCATCCAGGCAGAAGATATTGTACATAAGTACATGTATTTTAAAAATTAAGAGTTGGCAAGGGAAATGGATATTGCATACTTTTATGATAGCACACAAAAGATTCCGCTACAAAGTTTGAAGGATGCCTATTCTCCATTAATTATGTAATGGCCTGAATTTTGTTTTTATCTCTTTCTATATTCGAAAATATTTTAACCAGCAATTTACCAGTGGAAGTCCTCACTGGAGAACCATTTATAAATTTGGACAACACACAATAGCTTATGTTTAATTTCCCATTTTTCTTTTTGTTCTGTAAACTGATTCCACTATTTAAAATTTAATTATATAATACAATATTACTACACATTTTATTATTATATAATAGTTGTAAGTTTTTACAGCTTCTTTTTTCTTTCATTGCATAAAAGAAAGAACTAGAGTGGCTCAGTTGCTGCTGCTCGGCATAAATGGGTGGCCAGCAGACATTAACAGCCTCAAATCTGCACCTAACTTGATTTGTTTCCCAGCTGTTTTTGAATTAGCAAAGGATCATAAAAGTCTAATCATTGTTTAAAAGAAAAATAACTGCAAATGTACTGCTGTCAAACTTGCAACAGGGAAAGAAAATAAGTTGTCCCCAAACAACAGAAGTGTGAAAGAAAGAATTTAGTCTTAAGATACAAAAGAATTTGGCAAACATACTGTATCTCAGAATGTGACACTTTTACATTCTACATACAGGAAGGAACTACTTTCAAACTAAAGGAAGGAAATAAGATTATTTATAACATGTTTTGGGAACACTTATGGGACGGGGGGGGAAATAAACTGTGTTTCTGAGTGGCATCACTAATAAGGAGATGTTCTGAATGTTATGAAAAACAAATAGATTACAACTATTTGTTTTATAAACCACTTTTTCTCTATGAGCTTAAAGCGAAATTTATTTATTTATTTTATTTATTTTATAAAATTTATATGCCGCCCAACTCCCGAAGGACTCTGGGCGGCTTACATCATAAAAAATAAAACATATAAAAACAATTTAAAAAAGAAAGGGGGAAAAAAAACCCAACTATATTTAAAATAAAACATTCACACAACCATGCATGGGCCAATCAGAACAACTATTGGCCCCAGGCCTGCCGGAAAAGCCAGGTCTTAAGGGCTTTACGGAAGGCCAGTAAGGTGGGGGTAGTACGGATCTCGGGGGGAAGCCGGTTCCACAGAGTCGGAGTGGCTACAGAGAAGGCCCTACCACGCGGTCCCGCCAGCCGGCA
>QLTV01004104.1:1247783-1259701 GCA_003457575.1 Thermophis baileyi | reverse complement strand
GTAGTCTCTGGACACTCTTCCAGGGTAGCCCCATGTAGAGCGCATTGCAGTAGTCCAGCCGTGAGGTGATAAGGGCATGAGTGACCGTGAGCAGAGCCTCCTGATCTAAATAGGGCCGCAGTTGGTGCACAAGACGTACCTGTGCAAAGGTCCCCCTGGCCACTGCTGTCAGGTGTTGATCTAATCTCAGCTGTGAGTCCAGGAGGACACCCAAATTGCGAACCCGTTCTGAGGGGATTAAATTTTCTCCCCCCAGAACCACAGAAGGACGATCAAGCTGGTCCTTCGGAGGTAATATCCACATCCACTCAGTCTTATCTGGGTTTAGCTTGAGTCTGTTAACTCCCATACACACAATGATTCCTTTTCTCATTTTCTCTTTCATAAAAACCATATGAGAATGGTTGGGCTGAGAGAGAGAGTGTGTGGCCCCAAATCACTCAGAGCCTCCCAAGGTGAAATTGAATCTCCAGCTCCTTGATCTTACAGGATCAAGATTCTGTTCAAGGTTCTATTGGACACATGCTTATATGTTATAATATAACGTAATATAATTATAATATAGTGTTATAGCAGCATATGCACAAAACTTCTAGGACTCTTAGTAGACTACCACTTGAATATGAACAACAATATAGAGCTGCAGCAAAGAAGACTATGCAATCTTGGTCTGCATTAACAGAATAATGGAATTTAGAGTATATGATTTGAAAGGAAACTAAATGCTTTAGAGCAGTGGTTCTCAACCTTCCTAATGCCGCGACCCCCGCCCCGCCACCGCGACCCCCGCCCCCTCCCCACTCTAAAGTTTAGAGCATGAAGCACTGTATTCCAATGACAGTATGTATATCAGTATGTATGTGTTATTTATTATTTTATAATTAACATTCCTATGCCATTTTATTCCAACCAATTTACAGCTGGAGCATTGTGCCCAGTTTTGAAAATCATATTTTTACAAGGGACAAAGAGCAGATTCAAAAAAGAGCTACCAGGGTGATGTTATCAGTAAACCTAAGTCCAATATGGAACAATTAAAAGAGTTGTTATACCTAATTTGCAAAAGAGAAATGTGAGAAAAGATATAATAGTACAGGACAGAGTAATCTTATTCTCCATTAAAACTGTAATCAGGGCAAGGAGCAAGAGGTCAACATTAAAAGATAATTCAGGGTGAATATTAAATAGAATTTCAGAGAGTAAAGCAGGCGAGCAGCAGAATAATCTGCCTATGACAACGGTAGAATCCACTAACTAGAATTTTTCAAATGGATGGTGGATTAGATTTTATGTTAAGCACAGTAAAAAGTATCAATTCTCCTGAAATCCAATCCCATATTCAGTAAATAATTGTCAGCAGAAGCGTCATATTTTCAGTGCAGCCAGATATCTTGCTTTACTTGAATCGGAGAATTTAAGCCATAGACACTAGTTTTTGTTGTGTTGTGTTGTGTTGTGTCAACATGGCTGCCCTCTGGAATATCTGTCCTGCCACTCATTCTAATAAAACTTTCCATATTTCAACCCAGCGTGAATGTAAAATAGAGGAAATGACTGGGGGAACAATAGACTCACCTCACCCTTAACCTATACAACTATCACTCCTCATAGGTTGCAATTCTGTACGTGCAGGAATTCAAAATTCAAGTTGTATTTCTCACTAGATGTTTGCTGACTAAAACATCCTTCTTTCATACACAAGATCCTGTATTGCCTGCCAAACTGTTACTCCAGAGCTGGAAGGCAGACTCACCAAAACTATGCTTATTTATGTCACTAAGCATTTAAACATTTCTGGTAATTAAACCTTCCCCACCCTATTAAACTTCTCAGAGTGTAAGAAATTTATCAATGGCTCCCTAACAACCAAACTATACTGAGAGAAGAAAAGAAAAAGAAAAGAAAAAGAAAAGAAGCATTTTCTACATTGATCTCAATTTCCCCTTATCACTATTTCAGACTATTCCTCCAGCTACTATCTTGGCTCTCAGCTGGCTCCATCTGGAAGGGCAGGAAAGAGAGTTAATTCCTCAGAGGAAGTTTGCTCTGGATTTTATTTTAATGTTTTTTCCCATGATACTTCAAGGACACTATTCTCAGTAGCTCATTTCCGTGGGAAGCTGCCACCACCTTGGAAGTACAATTCTGGAGAAGATACATATTAAAGAAATTCGATTTTCCAAATGTCAACTGGTCACACTATGTCCCAGTCACTTATTTCTGCAACTATTCCCAGTGGCATAATCACATGAAATACAAAAAGCTGAAGACTTTAGGTGATAATATTCTACATTAAGACACATGATTTATGTCTGACCTTATTCCCAACTACAGATACAATTCATATGAACCATCTGTATTCAGTGAAATCTCTCATAGATCTTGGTGATAGAAGTACCTTTTATGTCACTGCAACTACATAACTAACAAAGAGGATTTATACTTTTCAGAACTAAATATGAGAATTTTCTCTACATTCATTGGTCTTGAATGTAGAGAACAATATATTATTATATTATAGAGATGATATTGTATTATTATTCTATTCTATTCTATTCTATTCTATTCTATTCTATTCTATTCTATTCTATTCTATTCTATTCTATTCTATTCTATTCTCTATTCTATTCTATTCTATTCTATTCTATTCTATTGTTTATTATAAAGAATATATTATATTATATTACATTATAGAGAATATATTATATTACAGAGAACAACATATTTCCCTCATAGTTAGCCTAAGATATTTTGCCATCTACACGAAGAACAAGTTGCATCTTCCCTAATATTATTGAAAAATAGATGGACAGTTAAAAACTTATTTTAATACCGATAACAGGACAGTATTGTCCTCTGCACCCAAAGATTAATTTTGGAAATGTAAGCCAAGTCAACTAAACACATTTCTGTCTTCTAACAGAGAGAAATGGTTGAAGGTGTCTTTCCTATTCCCTCTGTTCAGAATGGTAGGTAGGGACGGTAGGCACTCAGGAAGAACATAGAAAAAAAGATTGTACCAAGTTTCTACCCTCAGTAGAAAAAAGATTGTACCTAGTTCATAGGATAAATGTGGCACAAGGAAGAAGCCAGCACAGAAAAGATATAATCACCGCAGAAAGGTAATTCTAGCTAAAGTGGATGAATGCAGCTCTGCCTAACCTAGATGTAAAGTAGTCATTTTGATAGGCCTTAAAATTGTTATGTCTAGATGGTTCAGGGTAATGTATTTATTATTTCAATTTATATGGTGACCCACCTCAAATCCATGACTCAGGCTAGCACTGAAAATTTTACCTAGTTGGATAATAAAATGTCTGTAGAAAAACAACCAAGTTCAGAGAACACAAAGGACTCCACAGTTCAATCCTGAACTACATATATTCTCTAATATTCTCTAACAACAAATTTAACATAAACATTGAACCAGCTTTGCCATATATCCAGATCCCCAAGCAAGCCCAATAACAGAGTCACATCTTTAAGTCCTTGTGTAATGCCAGCAGGGCCCCAGCACTGATCTAATCCTGATGGATCGTGTTCCAAAGGATTGATGCCATTTTCAGACTCATGGAAAAGTTTATTCAGCAGGTTTTGTTTGATTGGTGCTTATTCAGTCAGCATCAAGATTCCCACAGAAATAACATTAATATATTACTTAATACTCTATGAACCATTGATTATAGTAGCAAAATAACAGACTTCAACTGATTTGTTTGTTTAATCTAGCTGTGTAATGAACACCATTTTATGCTCCAAACTTTATACTGAGTTCTTCCTCAATAGCATATTGGGTATCATCTCATGTGATGAGTCTATAATCTGGCACTATATATTCAAATATTTTTTCTTCATGTGGGTTTTCTTGATAAAATTCAGGAATTTTTTATGTTAACTTTCTCCCACATAGTATGAAATGATGCCTTTTATGTGGCCACAAAAGTAATCATCCACCTCCAGCATCTTCCTGTATCACAGATGCCCAAAAGAGGGTCCTGTGTGTTTTAACTGGGCAGTTGGGATGACCTTCAAACATTGGGTGTACTGGCTGGAAACATATCCTCTTGGCTGGCACTGCCAGTACATCCCTTGCTCATGCCACTCAGGAAGACCCCAGGCCCAGCCACAATAAGGCAGCATTGTAGGACTTGAGAGGGACATAATGCACATAGAAGAATCTCTTCTAAGAGTCTAAGAATTCCCTCATTTTTCCCTTTCTCCAAAAGAAATGCAAAATGGCCCCACTTACCCTGAAATGGACCTCCTCTGCGCCCTAATTTTTGACATCTCTTCCTGCTGTTTAATATTCATTTTTCTCTTTATCTCCATCTGTATACAAGCTTTGTATGACAATGGAGCAATTGTGACCTTAGAACATTTTTGAGAAAAATCTATAAACGAGCAGGACCTGACAAAAGAATGTTGCCTTGTTCCAAAACATGGTTAAATATCTGACTCTATACTTCATTTACACCATTACTGTAGATCTGAGTGACATTTTCCAAAGAGATAAGCTTCAATCTGAAATAAAGAATAAAGTGAAAATAGAACTTTTAAATTTCTAAATTTCAGTCAAGAAGCATCCACACACTTCCAGATATTCTTATGTTAGCTCCCAGTCAAAAGAAATGGCAAAAATCTTCTTATATTGGATGATATATATTTTCCCTTACAAACATGCCTTTATAGGCATAAGTTCTCTTGAATGCTCCAAGTGAGTAACAAAGTTAATTTTAAAGAAACAAAAACAAATCTTTTACATAGTTTTTAGTATTATGCTTTGTCCATTTTAAAAAAACAAAAACTAATGAATCTATACCATGCTACAATCCACACATGTCTTGGTGTTCTTGTACAAATAGAACATACCAATTGTTATTATGATGGTTGGCGGTGAAGGGGTTTCAAGCTCTACAGCCTTGATGCTTATTTTTTACCCCACTCCCTACCCAGATGTCTTAATCTTGAATGAACAGTCTCACAACATGAAGGGAGAGCAAATCTCTAGAGCAACGTTGATGCTAATAACAAATGACATTGGGTAACATTCTGTCCAAAGCAACAGCAAGCCTAAGCTTGTTAAGTACCTTCCCCCATCGATCTACTGAAAAAGAGCTAGCAAGAGACATGAATAAGTACTTTTTATAGTGCAACTATTTATATAATAGTTGTGAAAAGAGGTGATGACTAATTTATTTGCTCATTACATTAACCCTATTGCCTCCCCTTCTGTGTATCACTGAATGCTCTGTGCTGGAGTTTACAAACATTGAAAGTAATCTTGTCTATCAAAGTGACATTATTTTAAATAAGTATATAACAAACAGGGGTTCTGTGCAGACTAGACAAATGCTTTTTTTTTTAAATCCAGACATTTTGATCTCTTTGGAGCACAAATAGTTAAGAGTTACTATGATTTGTCCACAGACAAAACGTGTGAAATGAGATCCAAATTGAGAATGCGTAGGATGCAAATGTGGAGATATTTTGAATATTTTAAAGGTGACACACAGCTGTTAAAATTCTGAAAGAAAAGGCAACAAACAAACAAGGAACTGTGGATACATATGCTGCCTGCAGTCAACATCGCATCATTTCCAAAGAATCACAAATAACAGTAATCAACACTCTATTTTCTTCTCATCTGGCAAAAGAAACAGAGGGAAGTGGGCAGGCATAGGCTAAATTCTAATAAAAATTCAATTGTCAGAAAGTTCAAAAAAATGGGTGAGCTTTTCATATTCAAGAGCCACGAGTTTTGAGACACCTATATTGGTAGTGCTGAAAGAACAGCTCCTGTGGGGTATTTTTAAGGCTTCATTCCAACAGTTAAAGGATTTTTAAAAAATAAATAAATCCAAGCAATTTGCTGTATGAAATACCTGTTGATATTTTCCAACCTTATATTTCATAGATTTGAACCTTTTTTATTCCCTGTAATGATTGAGGGAGTAATTGTTACTCAGAATCTGTTTAGATAACCAAAGGAAGAAAGGAACTAAAATTATTGACAAAACTGAAATATAATTTTAAAAGCTTTCATTTATCATAATAATTTCAATAATGAATCTAAGCAGCAAAAGATAATGGACTGGGACTGACTCATGAGCCACTGAATTCTAATAAACTTCGTAAAAAAAACACCTAGATATATGGCATATTAGTAGCTTTTAGGTATATGACAGCTGCAGTATTTGCTGTCTTCCCAGGTTGTTTGTCATTACTATGTCCACAATCACAGGTTCATAAAAATTGATTTATGTATATTAAAATGAATGCAAATGCCTTCTGGACAAAGAATCTCTCCATTCTTATGACAAGGTTTCTAATAGTTTTACTAAACATCTGTATTTTCTGAAAATTTGTATGATGATATATTTTCCAAATGATGTTACTCTTTCCCCATTCTTAATTACAGGCATTAAGGCAACAATAACATCAAAACAATGCTTAGAAGCTGTTGGGATCTGGATGGGGAACTGAGACTTTAGCTGAACTCTGGCAGGCCTGATTGGTTTGGGTTTTAGGGCCTTCTGGATCTGGGAATTGACCATGATTGCTGCTGGATGGAGTTGCATTGCTCCAAATAGATCTGTGTGCAATCTGGGGATTCTTTTGGAGTCATGACTCCTGTTGAGAGGAGGTGGCACTTACACCCATACCTGGGTCAGGAAGCACTACTCTCAGTTACCCTTGCACTGGTCACTCGCCCAATAGACTACTGTAATGCGCTGTACATGGAACTGCCCTTGAAGAGTATCCAGAAGCTTCAGATGCTTCAAAATGTGGTGGCATGGACAATTATGTCTGCTCCTACAACTGCACATGTCTGCTCCGCAAGCTATAATGGTTGCCAGTTTGCTTCCAGGTTCAATTCAAGGTGTGGTTTTGACCTTTAACCATACATGGAAGAAGGCTGGGTTATTGGAGAGATCACTCCCCCTTAGTTACATCTATTTGACCCATCAAGTCTGGCAGGAGGCCAGATATATTACATTTTTTGTCTACTAAGCAGCTTCATCTGATAGTATCCAGGAGGTAAGCCTTCTCTGCGGTGACACCTGCCCTGTGGAATATCATCCACTCCAAATGAGACTGGCTCTGACCCTAATGATTTTCCAGAAATCCCTTGAGACATAGTTTTATCAGAAGGCTTGGGGATCCCCGTGAAAGTGGAGAGCCCATGAAATGGCTTTATTACATGTAAGATCTTGAATGCATTCTTCAGTGCTTTTAATTATATTTATGTTTTGCTTTTAAGTGTTATTTTTAATTATTCTGTTTTATTGGACACCACCCAAAGCCATATTTGTGAGATGGGTAGCCATAAAAATGTAATAAATGATGCTGAAATCAGATGATCCACTATCTTATTATATAAAGAAAATTTAAATATACAGAATAATCTGGCTGTATTCTGTACATTGTCTTTCTAATGTTAGAAGAGTCATAGAATTAAAAGTAATAGGTTGGATCCAGTCTTAGTCATGCTTACAATAAACCCAATGAATTGACAGGGCAGGTAGTCATAAACTGATTTGGATGGAGCTATTCCAATAATCATTAACTCTAGATCTTACTCTATGAAATCACAGCTTAAGACAGTGATCAGGAAAAGAGACTCAGATTATACAACAGCTTATCAGGCAGCACCTCATGTAACTAAAGCAAGAATATAGATATTTTTCATTTGCTTTGCATTTTAAGACGGTTATTTCCTTGCTCATGAAAGCTCTAAATTGGTTTAAATAGCTATGGAAAAAAATCAAGATTTTTTTTTAAAAAATAGCTATAATAGGCATATTATAATAGCAATAGCAATAGCACTTATTGATTTCAAATTGTTTCTGCCTTTCCCTACTCCTAATGGCTCATGGCCAATCCTTTGGCAATATCCTTAAGAATGAGCCACCCATCTTTTATGGTTTTGTACTTGCTTGTACAGATTTATTTATTTTTTCTTTTTGTTCCCCTTGGCTCTTTCTGTGTTGCACATGATGATTTTGCTACTGTCTTCTTTAAAGAATTACTGTTTCTGTGACTAATCTTAGAAAATTGTAGACTTAGCTTGAAGGCCCATCCTTTGGGGCAGACCCTCTACTTGATTGCTGAACAAAAACTCAGGAAAATAGCAATAGCACTTGGACTTATATACCGCTTCACATTGCTTTACAGCCCTCTCTAAGTGGTTTACAGAGTCAGCATATTGCCCCCCAACAGTCTGGCTCCTCATTTTACCCACCTCGGAAGGATGGAAGGCTGAGTCAACCTTGAGCCTGGTGAGATTTGAACTGCCAAATTGCAGTCAGCTGGCAGTCAGCAGAAGTATATTATATTATGAGGGTGAAGAAATCATGCTTTGGAAAGGTGCTGTCAACCATTATTTGATTTCTAGTGTGTTGATCACATGTTAGTAGCTGCAGCATCATAGAAGTCATGTAACTCATTTGCAAAAAGATATATCTTTACGAAGTAAGAGAAAGCTCCATAAAGACATTTAGAGACCAAACTATCAAGATCTCAGATCCAAAATGAAAATCCACATTTGATTCCAGTGATAATTCTTTCTTTTTATAAGTATACTGTATGTATGTTTTTTAACTGCAGACTATTTCTTCAGATAAGGCAAATGCAGATGAAATACATTTATGACCATTATTTTAAGACAATCAGTTTGGCTCATTCTGCTCCTTAATCCAAGGAGGAGGAGAGAAAAAAGAACTGTTTTTGCTATTTGTGCCAGTTCTTCATTGCATTAAAAGCATCAGCACAGCAATATATGTTGCTGTAACATACTGAATTTTTAAAAAGTTGTTTTTATATCCAACATGGCTGTAAATTAGGCTATATAAAGCAATGAGACAGACTGCTTTGCAGAAGCTGCCTCAACAATTGTATATTTTATATTTATATTAATTTGAAGTTGATTGAGCTGTGTTCTGTGATGCACAATGATCTTCCATGTATATTTGGTACTGGCCTTGGGCAAATGGCTACTTCAGGAACCTGGACAGGACTCGCATAGAAGTAGTAAAACACCTAAGGCAACTTTACTAAATGTATGTAAGATCTAGAAATGAACTTTTGGGCCTCTGAATTTGAGCAGGAAGAAAAGAACTGAAGTAACTCTATATTCTGCATTTATCTGCCTTTGTTTCTTCACTGTGTCTTATCTACTCAGTTCTTGCAACTAGTCACATGATAGTCCTGTTCCCACAATATTCTTAATTGGGCTAACAAAGGTATGTTGTGAGAACAGCAGAAAAGGGTTAGTTGACCTAGGCAACTAATTGGGAGAGGGATTACAGTGGTGGGATTCAAATTTTTTTACTACCGGTTCTGTGGGCGTGTCTTGGCTTGGTGGGCGTGGCAGGGGAAGGATACTGTAAAATGTCCATTTCCACCCCACTTCAGGGGAAGGATACTGCAAAATGTCCATTTCCACCCCACTCCAGGGGAAGGATACTGCAAAATGTCCATTCCCTCCCCACTTCAGCAACCTGCTTTCCAGCTCCGTTCTCCTGCGCAGGGCAACAAAAGAAAACCCAGCCGATCAGCTGGGACTCGGGAGGCAGCGAATAGATGGGGCGGGGCCAGCCAGAGGTGGTATTTGCTGGTTCTCCAAACTACTCAAAATTTCCACTACCAGTTCTAGAGAACTGGCTGAATACCACCTCTAGATTTAACCCCAAACATGTCAGTGATGCACCATCGGATTTGGAAAAACCAAATCCTGTCCAGCTAATCCTTCCCTAGTCATCAAGGCAAAAACATTTTTTTTTTGAAGAAATAGAGTGGCTGAAAAAACATTTTCTTTAAGAGCACAAAACCAAAATATTAACTTATTGCAGCGAGCAAAGTATACTTACTGATTGGGAAACAGCTACCATATCATGAAATACACATGCCATATTAGATATTTCCAGGACAAAATGGAAGAAGCCTCTCTATTCCCGAAATAGCAAATTTTACAGAATATTACAGGCTACTTCAGCTGAATGCTAGCTGCAGTTCGGCAGTTCAAGTCTCACCGGCTCAAGGTTGACTCAGCCTTCCATCCTTCCGAGGTGGGTAAAATGAGGACCCAGATTGTTGGGGGCAATATGCTGACTCTGTGAACCGCTTAGAGAGGGCTGTAAAAGCACTATGAAGCGGTATATAAGTCTAAGTGCAAGTGCAATGATTGAATGATGCCAGAAGCACAAATAGAGCTGACGGGTTCACTAGCTAACACTAGTTGAGTGTTAACTGAATAGGGCCAACGAGAGCACCACTACAAATATCTCCAGCATGCCCCATCCCATCCTTTAAGGCAGAAGTGGGCAATAAATCTTTCCTTGAATTGGTTCACACTCTGGTGGGGCAGCTGTCACAACCACAATAGATTGATTCATATCGCATAACTTTTTTGACGATGTTCCATTTAAAAAAAAAAGTTACTCAGAGTATACTAACCATTACCTAATTTTTAAAGCATATTTTAAAATATGAAATAACCATTAAAACAATAGGAAATCCTAATTTCAGCATAATGGTCAGATTTACAGGACAGAATATGTCAGGACTGAGTGTCAGCTGCATCTCTGCCTTGAAAGCTGCCTCTGATAAAGGGGTTAGTTTACAAAAATAATTTTATATCTTATCTAGGATTTCTAAGAGATGGGGATGAGATGATTCCTCACGTTCACGTACTCTGGAGCTTAGTGATTTGGAAGCAGAATGAAGCTACAAAGAATCTCCTTGTTCACACAATCCAATCATTTAATTTTTCCCTATAGCTGCATTAGTAAGATCCACATGAGAAAGTGCAATCTTGGCAAACTCAACAGCAGCTGTTCGTGACTTGGTGGATGTGTTGAACTGCAATCCTGTAATTTCCTGTCATCTGGTTGGGAATTATTGCAATTGTGGCTCAACATCAGGTGAGCAAAAAGTGAGTCATATTTCTCAAATATTCCTATTCTCACCAACCTCCGTCCGTAGGATAACTCAACAATCTCAGTGAGTTTGATCACACCTAATATGTCAGTGTGCTGTGCCGAGTTTCCAGCATCTTGGACTAAACTTGGCATATCCATCGTTTCATATCTTCACCTCCAGCCCTTGGTTTGTGGGACAGCTGTGATCTATTTATTTTCATTAACACGGTGCAATTGCTTTCTCTTTTAGTTAATTGGAAGGGGACCAAGTAAAATCAAAGCATGGAGCCAATTATCTAGGTCAAGTCTGTATTGGGGAAGGCTTAGCAAATTATATTTCATTCTCCTAGAAAAGTGTGACCCAGCACTAATAGGGACTCTTGCACAGCAAGTCTTTGCTTTGCTGTTCTGTTGAAAATGTCATTCACTAATTGCATGGCCTACATTGCTGGTAGACAGTTCATGGAGAATACGATAAAGCAAATCCACAATATAATTTTTTTCAGTATTTTTATACATTTTGTTTTCAACAAATACAAAAATACCGGACATTCTTCTAACTAAACTAAATCAGTTAGCGGTACCTGAACACACTTGTAAGTGGATCACAAGCTTCCTAATGGACAGGAAGCAGCAAGTGAAGCTAGGCAAAATCACATCAGATACCTGTACAATTAGCACAGGGCCCCCCCAAGGCTGTGTGCTCTCACCACTTCTCTTCTCTCTATATACCAATGACTGCATCTCAAACGATCCATCTGTTAAGCTACTGAAGTTCGCAGATGACACAACAGTGATTGGTCTCATTTGAGACAACGATGAAACCGCATACAGATGGGAAGTTGAACAACTAGCCTCATGGTGCAAGCGGAACAATCTGGAACTGAACACACTCAAAAACGTAGAAATGGTGGTAGACTTTAGGAGAAACCCTCCCATTCTACCACCTCTTACAATACTAGACAACACAGTATCAACAGTAGAGACCTTCAAATTTCT
>QLTV01004104.1:1193302-1247248 GCA_003457575.1 Thermophis baileyi | reverse complement strand
CCATCTCCTCCCACTTATGACTGTATGACTGTAACTTGTTGCTTGTATCCTTACGATTTATATTAATATTGATTGTTTCCTGATTGCTTATTTGTACCCTATGACAATCATTAAGTGTTGTACCTTATGATTCTTGACGAATGTATCTTGTCTTTTTATGTACACTGAGAGCATATGCACCAAAGACAAATTCCTTGTGTGTCCAATCACACTTGGCCAATAAAGAATTCTATTCTATTCTATTCTATTCTGTTCTGTTCTGTTCTGTTCTGTTCTGTTCTGTTCTATTATTCTATTCTATTCTATTCTAATTTTGATTTAAATTTCTTGCTAAAACTGGAGGGTAGGAGGTACAATCTTCACATAATGGAATCTAATTTTCTCTAGCATATGAAAGACAACTGAAATAAGCACAATATTCAAATTTTACTTTGCAGAAGCTCCATATAAACCAGGGATGTCAAACTCCCGTCGTCACGGCAGTGTCACATGACGTATCAGGACTTTCCCCCCCTTTGCTAAACCGGGTGGGGGCGGGGCCAGCACGTGATGCATCTGGCCCGCGGGCCGCAAGTTTGACACCCCTGATATAAACAATAGCTATGAACATAGACCATGATTTGATAAGATAGGCTAACAAACAATTTAAAGGAAAAAAGTTTCCAGTAACTTCAACTCAAACTGGAGAAAGAGGAGCAAATACATTCAAAGAAATGCTCCATTTGTAAAAACTAACTTTTGCCTATTTGTGGAATTTATGAAATTCCAACAAGGCAGCCCTGTTTGCTGCCAGCTGCTCTTCATTTTCTTAATAAGGCTTTATCACTTGTAGTATTGCTCTGGAGTTATTGCTCTGGACTACTTTAGATATTTTTACTAAAATAATCTTGATTTCCTATGTATTTATTGTACAACTTACAACATTCAAAAAAACCTTCAGTTCTGTTGTCCCAAAGGTGCTTTTTCCAAAAGGCACCTGGACTTTCTTGTTTTTTTACATTTCGCATCCGATAAGCTTCTTCAGTTCTAACTGACTGGTGGGGAATGGAAGAATTTATATTCTTTGCAGTCATCTAGTTGTTAGCACTCTGAGGGTTGGTCGTTAGGTCTCTGAGGTTGAGACCGCTTGTGGGTTTATCTGTATTTTTGTTTGTTTGTTTAAAATTACATTTTTTCCTAATGAGTTTTATATTAAATTTATTTTCATCTTATGAACTATCTGTTTAACATACTTTATAATGAACTCAATTCTTATTTGTCTACTTGATTTCTTGAGAAGTAGTGTTTTCCTTTCAATGAATATTACAGTTTTCAGGTTCTGCAACCAGGTTTCCTGGTTTAGATAACAGATAAATGGTTAAGCTTCAGAAACTAGACTTTGGGGGGGGGGGGGGAAAGCTCCAGTGTAAATAAATATTATAAGTAAATATTATACAATATTATACAATAAATATTATACAATAAGGGAAGATTTCTGTATTGCAATAATTGCAGTAAAAATATAGTCATACCAACTGAAACTTGCTTTCTTACCTATTCCCAAGACCAAGATGTAACATTTGTCCTTCCAACAACTTTACTATGCTTCAGTAGTAGAAATAGCTCTCCTAGTGGCTATTAGACACACACAAAAAGAGATGCTTTAATATCAAAGATGATTTGTAGCCTTTAATCAAATCTCAGCTGGTGGCAGCATCACCAGCAAAAAGAGGACATGAAATTTGGAAAGTCAAACTGAACTTTTCCTGGAGGCTGAGCCATATATATATTATATACATATATATATATTAATGCAATTCTAGAAATGGTTTGTCATTGCTTTTTTTCAGGATCCTCCATCCCATTTTCTAGTTTAACCAACATCTCTATAATTTCCAGATAGTAAACATCTAGATACTAATCAAAACTTTTTTTTAAGCTTTCTGATATTTGCCAAGGGCAAATTTTATTTCCTTTTTGGGGTGTGTTTTCTGTCCTCTGAATCCTAAGACAATGCTGAAAGCAGAGGTCTTCAAACTTGGCAACTTTAAGACTTGTGGATTTCAACTCCCAGAATTCTCCAGCCAGCACAGTGGCTGGAGAATTCTGGGAGTTGAAGTCCACAAGTCTTAAAGTTGCCAAGTTTGGGGACCCCTGCTGTAAAGTCAAAAGGAAGTGGTTTCTTTGCTGTTTTTTGTGGCTATGCCATGATCAGAACAATCTGCAGGCTGCTAAGTCAGCAATCTTCTTTCTCCATCTCTTCCGTTGTGGGCAGCACTGGGTGTGCTGCTTTGGCCCACTTAGCTACAGTGCCAATTAGGAACTGGTCTGTTTTCTGGCCTAGCCAAATGGGCAAGTGCCAAGGAGCTTCAGCTATTTTCCCAAGGGAGACTGCTATCACCACAGCAACCACTAATTCTATGAATGGAGCTAGGACACATATCCTTTTGCAGCTAGCTATAAATCAGAGAATGTCATAGGCATCTGGAACAAAGGACAACCGAGGAAACCCAGAAAGGGTATGATAGACCCGAAGGATGGTGCTTGCAGAGATGATGGCGAAGGAAAGAGGCCAGACTTTCATACACCGCTTAAAATATCTCAAACTATATGTTTAGCTGAATTTTAAGCCAGTGGATTTCTGTATCATAATACACATTTTCATTTTATAAACATAGGAAATTTAGACATTTAGACCCCTACTTTTCAGAGATCAATATTGAAAGCCCAGAGCCTTGGGCATCCCTGAAACATTTTCTGTGCCCTCACAGAGCCCTCTTAAAATATAACTATTGAAAACTGGTGGCCTAGTTTTCCATTACTTTAAAGCAGAAGACACACAAAAAGTATTGTCTATGTTGTAAAATTGTTTAAATAGTTAAAAAATACAAATCTGCTCATAAGGTAAAGGTAAAGGTTCCCTTTACATGCGTGCTAGTCGTTTCCGGCTCTAGGGGTGGTGCTCATCTTCGTTTCTAAGCCGAAGAGCTAGCACTGTCCGAAGACATCTCCGTGGTCATGTGGCCGGCATGACTAAACGCCGAAGGCGCACGGAGCACTGTTACCTTCCCACCAACGTTTTTTCTATTTTCTATTTTTCTACTTGCATTTTTACATGCTTTCGAACTGCTAGGTTGGCAGAAGCTGGGACAAGTAACGGGAGCTCGTTCCATTACCCGGCACTAGGGATTCGAACCACTGAACTGCCGACCTTCTGATCGACAAGCTCAGCGTCTTAGCCACTGAGCCACCACGTCCCTCTGCTCATGCAACCCTCCAAACCCCCCCCCCAAAAAAAATACAGAAAATCCTAGCCATCTCTCTCATGACTCCACTCCGTAAGTATTGTCATCCCACTCACTGAATCCCAGATCCTATCCAAAAAAGTTGATCCTTTAACCAGAAAGATTTCCTACCTTTTCTGCAGTATAATACCACTATGTAGTTTTTCAGTCAGTCTGTATGTCTGGAAACTCTCCCTCACTTCAGCTAAAAATGCAAACTATAAAAGCATGTCTCAAAAATCAGCAACATCTTTTCACCCTTGGCCCAAATTCTGGCTTTTGTACAGAATCTTATCTTGCTATGATAACAGTTCTTGGAAACTCAAAGCATTCTTCCTCTCTCTCTTGCTTCTGTAAAACTT
Organism: Thermophis baileyi; assembly: GCA_003457575.1. Taxonomy (NCBI): domain Eukaryota; kingdom Metazoa; phylum Chordata; class Lepidosauria; order Squamata; family Dipsadidae; genus Thermophis; species Thermophis baileyi. The sequence continues at coordinate 1,243,623 of QLTV01004104.1, read as the reverse complement.
CACTTGGCCTAATAAAGGGATTGTCTCTTATAGATTGTAGATATATATTTTTCTCACGACCCACATGCCTACTATTGCTTTTCCAAATCCTCAGAAACATTAATAGAATACAGATCAGGAAGGATCTCTGAAGGTTATCTACAGCTGAACTATGGAAAGGATTTATATCAATGCTCAATCTTAGTTCAATGTCAACAGAGGGAAGCAGTTACAACAGCCTTCCACTACCCTCTGCCATTTGGCCATGTTGGATCATCCCGTCCCCCTTACTGCCACACAAACACCAAAACCTGGAACCAAGTTGCCAGGTTCATGAGCGGTGGCTTAAGGCATTTCATACATACATACACAATTAATACCAACAATGTGAAATGCTGGGCATAGGAAGGATTGTTCTGACCATCATCCCTCAAAATTCATCACAGCCCTATCTGCTCACAAGTAATCCAGTGTAATCCACTGACTGAAGCCGCATAATATATTCTCTTTATTTTGTAATGAGGAGGAGCCCATAGAGTCCTTTTTCTCCTAATTTAAGAGTGCATCCTTTTTCTGAAAGCTGTAAAACAATGATGACAAAGGACAGGAAGGTGAGTGAGACAGCTCAAAATGAAGAGTGGAGTGCTCCCAGCAAAGGAAGGTCTGTTCCAAGTTCAAATTAGGGTAACCACAGACATTTATCGTATTGGGTGTATGAGTTACACATTGTATCCTGAACTTCTACTCATAGTATCCCTGGGAATCTAGGCTAGGAGTGATTTGGTCCATGGGACTTCATGATGAACCTGTCTTTACACCTGACTCTCTTTCACATCCAAACCTCAGTCCTCTTTATGGGCTTGGAAATAAACCATTTGCCTCAAGTTCTTGTGATGTCATGGAACAGAAAGGCAGGAAAGCTGCTGTTAATTCCTTTTCTAAGAGAAGGATGGAAAAGCAGCCTTGGAGTAACTATACTTCCAGACAAACCTTAAAAATATTTCCCTTCCTGTAAAAAATCATTTTAAAATACACACTCAGGGATTAGGCACAAACTAATAGCCTTCCTAAAAACCACAGGAGACAAATGATATATCAAGGCCCAACTTTCCCTTTTATCTCCTGGCACATTAATATTTGTTGCACAGTTGATCCAACTCAGTTCTGATCTCAAACTTGAACAAAGCATTAAGGTGGTGTAGTAAGGACCCAAATCCTGATGCAATTTCCTTTGGGTAAGAAAATCAGAATTTGGCTTAATCTGGACTTCCAGATACTGAACCATGTGCACAATGTGGCTTTTCGCTCCCTTGACATCTCTTCTGTCACACCAGCCTGCTCGCAACAGGAAATATAAATTACTCAAGAAAAAGCTGTAGTTGTGCAACTGGCTTAACTTATTTCATAAACACAGATGTGATCAAGGGGTAAAGCAGCTTTTGAAGGAGAACAAACTTCTAATTCAGTCCTTGCCTAGGCAACAACCCTGATATTCAGTTTTATAAACCACAAACCCCATGCTGCCCTCTTGGTCTTTCAAGGATGTTCCCTAGTACCAAGATTGTTAATAACAATCCACACAAATTGCTGTGAATGATTTTCTTAACAGTTCTTTCATGCACTGTATGAGATGGGGATATTGTTACCGCATGTTAAAAAAGCCTGTTCCAAGTTTGTAAATCAATCCGCAGGTATTACATTTCTGATGAGTTTCAGGAAACATCACTACTAATTCAACCCAGTTTTAGACTTGTTAAAAATTAAAGTTTCAGTATATATTCACTATATATTCAGTAAACCTACTTGTCACGTTCTACTTATAACAATCTACTCAGCACTTGATTGGCCCCCGAAAATTTGTTTGTTTTTAATTTCAGTCAGATTCAGGCAGCATATCTTTTTTCGGGAGTGATGGGAAGGCAGTTTAATAAAGTCTGGAGGCTGGGCATGATTCCCAAAGGTAGACAAGAAACGCAAAATGAACCAGTTTTACAAGGTCTATCTTGAACAGAGGAAGAATTGGGCCCATTAACTATCATTGTACCCTATGCAAGTGCCTGCTAGACTAAAAGAAATGTGCCCCTGATATTTAAAATTGAAGCTAAAAGATAATAGTCAAATATGGAAGGAATGAAGATCCTTTGGAGGCTCCTGAAGCAGTCAATTTACCTAAAAAGATTAGCAATAACTTGTCAGAATCGTAGCAGAAGCCAAAGCAAAACAATCTAGTACTTAAATGAGTGGATTCTTCCACCAAGGATCAAGTATGTGAAATAATCAAACCCTATGGTGATCTTTGAACCAGCAGGAAGAAAGCCTTTGGATCAATTACAAATCACTGAAAATTTTTGACTTCCAGGGAAGAATGCAGACTGAAGATGTAGAGCCAACAACTGCGGCTAAGAACAAGGAAGGATGAGTAGATTTGTCTGTGCTGTGCTGGCTGGAGAATTCTGGGAGTTGAAGTCCACAAGTCTTAAAGTTGCCAAGTTTGAAGACCTCTGCTCTAGACAAAGAGAGGATGTGAGATCACTCAAGCTGTGCTCCATATGGTTACTTCTCAGGAGGAGACTGCAAAGCAGCAGTTTCTGAAGGGTGGGAGAAGCAAGAGCCAAGGTAATATGCCATGCTTGCTCCAGCTGTAATTGGAGGCTTCAAAGAACATTAAGTTCACACTTTCTTTACTAATCGCTTTTCAGAAATTACCTATTAACTACTTGAAATGGGCAGAGGCCTTCAAAATGACATGGCTGGAAACACCAGGTGAGTGTCTTCAATCCTTAATATATATGAAATAGCTCTAATAATTTAAAATACACAGCAAAAAACAAAGCAAGACATTGGCTCTAGAAATTTTTAAACAGATTAAGGCCTCTAAAAATGTTGAAATATTTTATTTTGAATATTATAATTTTGAAATTGATTCTAAAGAATAAATTATTTTGGTAGGAAAGAAAAAATATTTCTGATATTACAGACATAAAAAGAGAAATAACAAGATATGCAACTTTATAATGGCATTCAGAGACATTTCTGAGGAATTGCACTCTCAAACAAAATTCGAGAATGTGAATAAGAATTAGTCAGTAGACATATCGGATGAGGGTCTAAAAATTAAAAAGGAAATAAGAATGCCATTTCCAGAGAGTAATTGGGATAATTTCTTCTTGCTGGACTTACAAAAGAGGCTTCTTAAAGTTTTGAAGAAATTGGAGACAAGAATCAATAATCATCTAAATAGATTAAAAAGCAAGATTTTTTAAAAAGAAGGAATACAAAGTTGGTTTATTTGATCAGTGTTAAAATGGTATTTGTTATTTTGTATGATTCATTTTGTACTTGCTGACATCTGCACTGGAAAAATGTGGTATTGGGTTTGCTTACAGTTACCATTATATGGTGTTTAAATCTTTCTCTACAGTTACTTTATATATGTTAATGTGACAGCATCTAAATTGACTTAATATCTAATTGTCTTTCTATTTAAAGTAAGGAATATCTGTGAGCTTGTTCTCTTAAAAGGAGATAATATCCATCTTTGTCATGTTAAATTTCAGCCTTTTGATACATGGATACTGCAACTATACTATGCTTTCTAAATGTGGATTTGCTTATGGTTAAGAGTTGAGATATGGATTGATGAATTCTACAATTTTAATGTTATTTTAGGACTCTCTTTGGATTTTTTGCTGACAGTTGGATTGGAGAAGACATTACTCATTGGATTTGCATATAGTTAAGTTATGAGATGAAGAGTTTTATATTTGTTAATTAAAAGGAGATATAAAGATAGTGATGTTTATATTTTTCTTGATGGTGGGAAGTTGCTTTCTTAAGGTTTTTTTTCCTTAATTTTTTTCTTGCACTGTTTATTCCATTTATTTTCTTTTCTTTTTTTAGTTTACTATGTAGTAAACTAACTATTTACTATTTTTACTATTATGATTAAAACTTTTAATAAAAATATGAAATATTGAAGACTTTCAACAAGCCAGAAACTGAACAGAAGATGGAGTTTGGTAAAGTTTTAGAAACAAGCCAAATTGGCCCACTTAACATGTCTGTCCTGGTTAACTCCACTAATCATTCAGGAGATTCAAAATGACAGCAGAATTTAGGAGGGTATTAGAATAGTACAATTTCTAGAGATAGTATCTGGGGCAAGACTAAATTTGCACAAGAAATAGTTTATCTCAGAATATTTTGTCAGTCAGGTATTCTTCAGATATACTCAGTAAAAGTACTCCAATACATCTGAAGGACACCAGATCCGGGAAGTCTGGATTAGCATCTTTCAGCAATATCTAGATTAAGTTATCCTTGGATTTATTTGTCTCTAAACACTGACTTTAGGATCATTTTCCCAGTTTCACTCTGCTTTGCAAATTAACTACTACTAAATCTAGAGTGGTGACTCTGTGGTTGTAAGCAAAACATGATTTAGTCTACATGGAGCATGTTGTGTGAAACCAGATTATAAACTTTGTTACTAAGTAATTAACTTTGTTACTAAGTTTATAAACGTTGGGTAGTTTACAGCTGAGCCTGTTGTGCAAAGCCAGAATGGTGCAACAAACCATCACTTTCCATAGCAAGTAGACTCAATGTGTTTCTTAAAGTTGTTTATTTGAAAATAGTGACGACTTGCTTAGAAACTTTTCATATACTTTATGCTTCTGTATAACAGTTTACGCATGCTATAAATAATAGAGAACCCTGCTGGAAGAGCATGTTCTGTTCTATATGAAGAAACAAAAGTACGATCATAAAAGCGGTGAAATTCTAGGAGCTGTGAATACTGTACATAGACACAAACATTTGGACAAAAGCAGTTAGGGAAGATTTTGGAGAATCAATGTTAATGATACTCCAGGGAATCACTCAACTGAACTGGGGCATCATAAACTTTCATTTGGAACAGCACAGACCTGGCTCGTCTTGCACTTTCGGCTGTCTAATTTCAGCACAGAAAACATTGTATCGGCAGCCACTCTACAAATTACTTGGGCAACCCCACTTTGGCAAGCGAGGGAGAGCCGGCCATCTTCTTTCCTTCTGACAGGCTCTTTCCAGCACCTATGGATTAGGGGAGACGAAGTCCACTTTATATCTGGGGGAGGGAAGGCCCTCAGGTGGGGAAAGCTAGGCAGCAAGCCCCATCTGACACCTGATCCCTGTCAACTACCCCCGCCACCCCGCTGAATCAGGGCCAAGGGGACGACGCCCGAAGATCCCCTTCCCATCTCTCGTGCGCCAAGCCACTGTGGCGCCACTTGCCCTTTCCCTTCGCCCCAGCTCGCACTCTCGCTCGGGGCATGGTGGGGTGCAAGGAATAGCGAGTCAGTGGGTTCCTTCACTCACACGGTGGCCTCGACTGTCATCCAAAGTAGACACTCCCCAGGGAGCATCTGGAAGCAAGGACCAGCTAGCGGGGAAACGCAGCCACTGTTGGTTTCACACAGCAACACCAAGACTGGCTTTGGCGGCTCTTTATGGACGTTGCCCCTCGGGAACGTCTGAGTGAGGCTTAAGCACTCCTTAAACCCTGACGAGCGACATTCAGTCCAATAGACGTTGACTGTTCTCCTCTCTCCTCTCGGTTAACACTCTTTCTTCAGAAATTCAAAGCATGGAGTCCAAAGACCTTTTTAAAAGCAAGAGTCTCAGTACATGCATAATTGTGTTCCGAAGAGAGAACGGCCTCTTAAATCCCAGCTTGCATCAGAGTCCCTGAAAATAATCAAAGTGTGTAATATCAGCAGGAAAACCCGTTTTTTCTAAAGTTTTCATTTCTTTCTTTCTTTTTATTGCATCACATTAAAATAGTTTGGCTTCTCCAACCTGCTATTTTCCAGAAATGTTAGGATACAACTCTCATCATTCCTAGCCAATGTGGCCATTCTGTTCTGGGCGTTGGTTGTCTAACAACCTGAGTGCACTAGTTGGGTGAGGCTGTGGTAATTCCTTATCTGAAGTCCCAAGTTCTTCAGCAACAGCTTCTATTTCCTTCTTTGGAACAGAAATGGAAGATATAAACAAGCAAAAGGATGAACAATATGTATTTACACATGTAAATCACAGATTAAAAGCAGAGCCAAGGTGGTGTTCATCCTATTAGGAGTAAAGGCAGAAGTCTAAATTAGATCTCTAATAGCAATGGCATTAGAATCCAAAAGGCCTGTTAAGAGTTTGAAGGATCACATGAAGGAATGTGACTGAAGTTCTGCTGCATTCTAGTTAAGCCTCAGCTGGGATGCACAGACTCAGCTTCATGACTGTCAGAAGTGACAGTGAAATCTTCCCCCACTCAAGTGGCTGTGCAAGAAATCCCAACAAAGCCTTGAGGCCACCAATATGAATCAGCAGGGCAAGGCATGCCATTTTCTCCAGAATACCCACCTCTAGAAAATAGGCAGCACCTGTTTCCCCAGAGAGATAATCTGCTCTTCAGGAGGCTTTGGTGTTGGACAGCTCTCTAGAGACATTGCTGTGCGCCATAAAGGCTTTGCAGGATCACTCAGCAAACTTAAAAGCCTGCAGAGCTCTATTTATGGTAAGTATGTTTTTCACACCGAATTTTATAAATAGTGTTTCATATGTGAAAGTACATAAACAGCAAAAGAGAAATTTCATATACTTCCATATACTTTCATCAGTGGAAACTAGGTTTATATTGATACTAGAGACTGATTTCAAAATGCTATCTTTTAGCACTCAGTGGTGTTTAGTACTGTATGTTCACAAGCTTTTATAGCCCTTCTCATGATTATTCCTATACTAAGTCTGAAGGTTGTTTTTTTTTTAAATTTACAACTGAGCAATATCATCATCTGTTCATAATTCTACCCAGGTACAGTAGAACCTCTGGTCATGACCATAATTTGTTCCATAACTTTGGTTGCAAACCGATTTGGTCATGACCCGAATCTAATTTTGGAAATTTGGTGCTTACAAAAAAAAATGGCACAGAAGGGGAAATTGGCTTTGGGGAAAAAAATGTGAATTTTTTGGTCGGAACCCGATTTGGTCGTGGTCAGAAGCGTTCTACTGTATGTGCAAGTTCCTACTTCTCCAGAACTCTTCATCAGACTAGATTCCTGAAATCCAAGAAATGGATATATGTATTGCTGAAAAATGGCAATGTCATATTCTCTAAACCAGAATCTTAAGGAATAATCTCTAAGCAATATGCAACAAATAGCCAATCAATTAAAATAACTCTCCCCCCCCATTTGGACAAACAGTATTTAGGGGGGGGGAACTACAGAAGTCTCCCATCTCTCTGACTGAGGAACCAAATTCTAAATTTCATGATTATGGAGGGTTTATCTATTATTCTGTCATTGCTATAGCCTCTCCACCTCATAAGAGTAATTCAGGGATAATGCAATTAAGATATTCTGGATTTTAGCACTTATCAGCCTTAGTCTTTATGCCAAATGGCAAATATTTGTGGGATCTGCAGACTAAAACTTGTACAGGGCAGTAATGCCTAGTGCATTGAAAAGACTGGTGATTATGAAGAAATATTTCAATCCATGTTTGTAGAATCAGAGTCTTTTACTAATGACCTTCTTTGAAAGAAGGGGGCATAAGTTTCTAGCTTATCAGCATGCTATCTCTGCCAGTTCAAAATCAGTCATTACATTGTAATAAGATATGCGAAGTAGCCTCATATTTTATCAAACACAAAGTTAGATTAATGCAAGGCATATTTTTCAACATTAGCCATTAAATCAACCATGTTATTTAATTAATTAAACTTAAATTATTTTTCTGCCAAATAACTACCAAAACTAATTCAAATGTGCAGGCAAGCGCATTATACAGTCCTCCAAAATTTGAAACACACATCATCAAAGTACTCATCAAAATCTCCCTCCACTTGAAAACCAATAGACCTGAAAATATATGCCATATATTTTCTCATTTACAATCATTGATCCTAAATGTTCCTTGAGTTTTGCAGGAAACATTTAATCTATTTCATTTTATGCGGGAAATATTTATTTCTTACTGCAAAATGTTGAATGTATTACTATATAGAGAAATAGTTTTCATGTTCTAGAGTCCATGAAAGATAGCTAAGGTGTGACAAAATGTAATGGTATGTATGGCTTGTACAGTATAGGTCCGTGATGGCGAACCTATGGCATGCGTGCCACAGGTGGCACGCAGAGCCATATCTGCGGGCACACGAGCTGTTGCCCTAGCTCAGCTCCAGTGCGCATGCACACGCTGGCCAAATGATTTTTGGCTGCCTCGCCGCCGCCCCTCCCCTCCCAGGAGTCTCCACATGGCCCGTTTTGGATGCCAGGTAAGTACAGGGCTCGCGCGGAGGCTCTGGGAGGGTGTTTCCGGCCTATGGGGGGCGGGGGAGGCTGTTTTCATCCTCCCCAGGCTGCAAGAAAGCCTCTGGAGCCTGGGGAGGGTAAAAAACGGGCCTACCGGGCCCATCGGAAGTCGGGAAACGGGCCGTTTCCTGCCTCCGGGGGGTGGGGGAGGCCGTTTTCGCCCTCCTTAGGCTTCAGGGAGGCCTGCTAGGCCCAAAATGGGGCACGAGGGGGTCACGCGTGCAGGGGGGCGGGCCATGGGGGGGCATTGAATTATGGATGTGGGCACGCGTGTGCACACTAGCACGCACGCACACACACTTTCGGCACCCAAAGGAAAAAAGGTTCGCCACCACTGGTATAGGTGTATTGGGACTTGCAGATTGTTGTCAGTCCTCCCAAACAGGAAACACAACAAGATGAAATAATTCTACTTTAATGTAAAGCTACATTAACAGAATCTTGCAAGTCTGAAAGTACAATATTCCCACCACCAATTTGAACTGCTTGATCTATTAGGTCGGTCCTTCCTAAGTTTCTTCCGTGACTGTTAACTCCTGCCTTTTTTGTCTGATAGTTTCCTAGCAGCACCTCCTCCCCTTGTTCCTCAAAGTCATCCACACTTTCCATTACACAAATTATTTTGCAATAATAACAGTCAGGTATGGTCAAATAAACAGTCTACTTCATACAGATATGAACACCCCTCTGCTGTTCATCAAAGTAGTCCATCTTTTTAAAGGCTTCTACTGCTGAATAAAGCTTGCTTGCCTGAAGGAATCAAGAACTCTGCCTGTTCTCAGAGAGGATGACCAGGTATCTGTGGTAAATATGTTAAGGGAGGCAATATCATCTACAGCTTGCCATTTCTCCCCCAGAAAGACAAATGACACAAATTATGTAATTTGCAAAATTTGCAGTGTTATGATGCATATGTCTCCTGTCCCATCTCACATAAATACAGAAGTGTACAGCTATAGCGATGTGAATTAATTGTATAGCTTTAACTTTTATGAATTTCTCCAATCCATAGTTTTTTAAACTAAATTGGTGGACATCACCACGTTTTATTACAGGATATTTCCTATATTGTATAATACTATTCAGTGGTTGGAACGACATGTTAGCATTAAAAAATAATCATGATTAATTGAAAAAACTGCAACTGCAACAAGATCACATAAACCACATTGTCATGTTAAAATCCAACTTTCAAAAATAACTCCCTTTTTCTATGTTGTTTTAACAGCCTCACAAGAAGCAGCAGAGTCAATGTAGATAAATTCATGAGAACCAAAACAATAGATAATAAATTGTTAAGGAAACGCTCTGAGGAGCTACCAATGAGTCATTTGCTTATTTCTTCAGAACTGCCCAAATGCTTAACCACAGCATCTGGCCTAATAGAGTTCCTCAAAATTTGTAAAGTTAATATAAACAGCATAGCCCTGTTCTAAGAAGGCACTGCTACTTTCAGTGTGGTTGGATTAGGCTTCAAAGGATGAAGGGAAAGAGACCTCCCTCTTAACAAGATTTAGATCTGGCAAAGCCTTGACAAGGAGAAAAAAAAGCTGTTCAAGCCATCAATTCACAGTGTTTGCTTGCATGCTTACATGTATACATGCTTACAGGATACCACAGATAAGATGATGTAGCTGTGTTATATTATTCCATCCATCATGTTTTGGTGGCCATACCTGTATATATTAAGCTCTTTCTCTTTTTTTATCTAATCTTATTTTCCTCCACGTTTGTACAACAGGACTGATGCCTAACTGAAACTCACTTAAAAACCATGCCATATTAATATCAAAATACCTTATGTGTTTAAAAACATCTCAGTTATATCACAAAAATGTCTGCATAGTTCCAACTCTTAGAAGGATGTTATCAGCATGTTAAAAATGAATTATTAGTTCACCTACATCATTCTTCAAGTCATTTTGGTCTTCCTTTCTTTGTACTTTATATAATTGGAAATGTTGCCTAGAATATAACATGTTATTATTTTCCCTATCTTCTTAATACCCCTTCTGTCCCACATCTCATCATTTCTTATCCTGTAAGTAAGATTAACAGCACAAAACTGAGTTCAAAGACATATTCAAAGACATATTGATGGCCCATTTTATCCTATGTCTGTTTCATTTGTTTTTGTTATTTTACCTTGCATCAAATTTTAAAATTTAATTTCTAAGGGCATCCCTTGGAAAGCAAGCTTTTGCAATCAAATTCATTCAGATGTGATGAATTACATCTTCCATCATTTTTATCCAAGATCCAAATAATGTGGAAGTTTTGCCCTAGTACATCTGGAAAACACCTCAGTAAAGAAAGTGTTGAAATTTGATACACATTAATAATACTATATATATATATATATATAAAGGAAAAAAAAATCCAGTGGGCATCAATTAGGCAGAAACTGCATTTAAAATTTAATCAATTTGTATTTTTCCCAATATTACATATTCGTGTGTGTGTGTGTGTGTGTGTGTGTGTGTGTGTGTGTCTATCATATCAAGACCCTCATACCAGCTAATGTGGGAGGGGCAGCAACATATCTGACACAACATCTACATATTAATTCAATTGCATAAAACATATTATTCATATGGAAATTCAATTGCATAAAATATATTATTTATATGGCAAACCAACTATGTGGGCTGTGTGATTCTAGTGATTTAAGCAACCAGAATTGTTTCTCCTTTCATAATCCTGTGATTACATATACCAGTGATGGCAAACCTTTTCGTCACCAAGTGCCCAAACTGGAATGTGTGTGTATGCCGGAGCCCTGGAAACTCAAAGACCAGCTGGCCTGTGTCCGGCCACCTGGTCTTCTGGTTTCTGGCATGCGCATGCGCACTGGCCAGCTGGTGTTCGGGTTTCCGGGGCTCCAGCACACGAGAAGATCAGCTGGCTGGCACGCATGCGTGCACCGGAAACCAGAAGAGCTGCTGGCGACGGTGCGCATGCCCACAGAGAGGGCTCTGTGTGCCACCCCTGGCACGTGTGCCATAGGTTCGCCATCACAGACATATACCATAAGACAAAGCACATCACAAAAGGAGGACACCAGTTGTTTCTTTAGAGGCCACCCAGGAAACGTGTCATAGTTTGTTTGTTTTTCAGAGAGAGTAGACATGGAATACATATTTCTGAAATGAATTCCATGTTTGTGATCCATATTCTATTTTCCTGTGAACGGAACAGGTTCAGATATATGACCCTTACCAGATAGAATAAAATCAGATTTGCTGGATTAGAGTCTCTGCTATTTAGCTTTTCGGCTTTCAGTAATAGTAGTTCACTCCTCATCAACAAGTTGTTCTCCAGATATATTAGACTTCAACTCTTATCACCCCCAACCAAGGCTGAATTAATGAATTGTTCCTCTGCTTTCATCATACGGTATGTTCTGATCAACAAATGGCTTGCAGAAAATCAAAGTCAACCTCTGCAAAAACCGAAAGAAATGAATGGATAATGAGTAACAAAGGGAAAGATGAATCAGAATTCAGCAACTGAATGCTAAACATCTGTTTTTGCAAAGCTGAGTGGATATTATGAGCTGCACCACAAATGCTTTTTATCTGTTTTTCAAAATCTCAAGGATCTGCTTAATGCAATGCATTCAGTTCTTAAAGAGAATGTATCCTTCCTACAGGCATTCCAAACTAATCAGTATAGTACCGTGTTTCCCCGAAAACAAGACCCTGTCTTATATTTTTTTGAACCCTGAAATAAGCGCTTGGCCTTATTGCCATGCACTCAAAAGTCCGATTGGGCTTATTATCAGGGGATGTCTTATTTTGGGGGAAACAGGGTAGATAAATCAGCCTATTACTTATATTGGGTTCTAGCTAAAAAAAAAAAAAGCATTATTCCCCCTGCCTTGACTCCCCCACAACAGGGAAATGCTCATATTTATCAGTTAATTTTAATAGTCTCTTTTAGAACAACACCTAACTAAAGAATATCGTCCCTGGGCAAGCCTTCTCCGGTCCAAACATCCTCCAGATCAAAGTCCCAGAACTGACCAATCTGGGAGGATGTTCTCTCTCTCTATATATATATATGTAAGCTTGACTGAGGATGGGGGATTTTATTTTGAATAAGCGCTGGGTTCCACACGCAAGTCTATCAATAAGCAGCAAAACAGACTCCCACTCTACCTATAATACAATTACTGTTGGCATTTCTTTAGTCTTAATTGGATCAAGGCTGAAGACCTGCAGTGTCAGTTTTTCACAGCCTGTTAAGAGGAGAAACAAGGTGTGTCTTTTTTAGGCAAGTCAGGCACTCTCAAACTATCTCTGCCTGTCTTAAATGATTAAGTCTCTTTTTAGCTACATATCCTCAAGAACCTTGTATTATAAAGGCTTCGTTGAATGCAAACCATAGAGAAATGTCAGGTCAACTTTTAATGTAGCAGAGCGCATGACATTGCTGCCAAGCAGAAATGAGCAATGAAAACAAAACCTAATGGGGACACAGAGTGCAGGCAACAGATCGCTTCTGAAGAGATGGAAAGAGATACCAGAACTTGCTGAATAATATCAGTAACTAGCCTTACATAAAACAAAAACAATAGGCTATTATAAGCCTTATTTCATTTGCAATGAATATATAACGGAAGAAGGTAGAAAAAGAAAGGACTTTGGGGGAAGAGTGTATTACCCCAAAGCATAAATACATAGAGACCAAGAAATTTGGATTAACTTCTGTGAAATAAAAGGTATACACAAAGCACCTTTCTTTAGTGAATGACAGCATACCAAGGGGTTTTCAGGTCTGAAGATGTATCTAGCAAGCAGACCTATCTGCTCTTTTTTTTAGAAGAAACTTACTACCGTATAAATGCAAAATATTCAACTTACTAGTAAATGCAAAAAACACAGACAACCTAAGAAACTAACAAATATCTATGGTACAAGTTTGATTAAAAGCACTGCACCTTAACCATAATTTGCACCAATATGATAAAAAGAAAATGGTATTTCCTTCATAGAACTGGAACAAGCAGTTAGGGCCATTGATTCCAGCCCTCTGTTTAAGGGCAGGAATTCTAATTAAAATGTCTCCAACTCATCTAGCAAAGGGAAACTCAGCATCTTCCTTGGTAATTGACCCACTGTCATTCTTATTCTCACTGCTAGAGAGTTTTTTCTTAACATTCAAAATGACCTGGTTTAGTCTACTTTATGAAGGTGGCATTCGTCAAAATTTGTTCAATGATTTATATGCAATCAGAGTGAACCACGCAGCATGACACTCTTTTCTTAGGTCAGCCTTATTGAACCTGACACCCTCTAAATCGTGTTGGTCTATACCAGTGGTTCTCAACCTTCCTAATGCCGCGACCCCCGCCCTGCCGCCGCCCCGTGCGCGATGTGACAAAGGGGGCATGGCTGGCTAGCGTGCGCTTAGGCGATCCCTGTGAAATGGTCGTTCGACCCCCTAGCCTGCAATTACAGAAAGGATCCATTGAATCAGCATCCTTAAATTCAGATTAGCAATCTGGATTTTAGAGGCTCAGCGTAGATGAACATATATAGAAGTGGTTATCAACCTTCCTAATGCCGCGACCCCGCGACCCCCTCCCCGCCCCCTCCCCGCGTGCGATGAGGTGACAAAGGGGGCGTGGTGGGCTAGCGCGCGCTTAGGCGACCCCTGTGAAAGGGTTGTTCGACCCCCAAAGGGGTCGCGATCCACAGGTTGAGAACCGCTGGTCTATACCCTCCCACCAAACATGGTGGGAAGTATGGGAATTGTTATACAACTCACCTGGAGGGAATCAAGTTAAGAGATTGCCTTAAAAGAATTTGAATGTGCAGTAGCCCAGATCATGTACCAGGGAAAAAATATGCTGCAGATTTTTTCAGAAAAAGTGAAGTATGAAAGGATGAGATCAAACCTAAATTTATTGTCTACCAACTAATGTGACACTTATTGTCACTTAGATAGTCACACATAGTTTATGAAGGGGAAGGACCCATCTGACTTCGTCTACACCGGCAGCCTAACTTAAAAACATTTTTAATATGCCAAGATGAACAGGAACCTTTGGGAGAACTTCAGAATATCTCATACTGTACTCCGAAAACTCATACTGTACTTCCAGAAATATTGTCCCAGCCACTTATTTAACATCAATGATATACAACTTTAAAAAGTCCAATTAATACCTCCAATGTTGACAGCAAAACAACATCCGTATATTTCAAAAACATGTTCTCGAGGCATGAAATTATATGACTCAGAAGAACCTAAACCAGAGGTCTTCAAACTTGGCAACTTTAAGACTTGTGGACTTCAACTCCCAGAATTCTCCAGCCAGCATAGCTGGCTGGAGAATTCTGGGAGTTGAAGTCCACAAGTCTTAAAGTTGCCAAGTTTGAGGACCCCAGACCTAAACAGTCAAAAGACTGGATACAAGGCTTCTTTAGAACAATTTAGGCACCCATTGTCCTAAGAAGGATTTGTTCTAAAATGATGCTGCCACCTACTGGGGCACTGATGATTCAGAGGAAAGCAAACAAAGAAAACCAACAATTGATTTTACTGATACTGTACAGTAACCACAGACGAGTCTACTTAAAAAATTCTTTAAGGATGAATTTACTCATAAGCATTAAATTATCAAAAAAGTACTTCAATGTACTTCCATCTCATTCAGTTCCATGCCTGGGTTTAATATTGACAGTCATATAGTACTGTACTCTCAGCAATAATATGGAAGTGGTTTGTCTTCTTCAAATTTGTTTACTTCTCTGTCTAGCCTACAGTCTTGAGGTTTCCTGCCAGTTTCCTATACAAGTACTAATCAGACCTGACCCTATTTAGCTTTTTGGCCAAAGTCAACTGAAGATATACCTAGCATTCTGTGCATCTGCTGAATTAAGCAGCAGCTCACGAAACTTATGCTGTTTAATAAAATTGGTTAGTTGGAAAAGATCCTGGCAGATTCCTGATAAATGATTAGACAACTTTGCTGCCATGTATAGCTTTTTTTAAAAAAAGAAATTGCATATTGACATTTTTCAATTGTTTTATACCCGCATATCATTAATTCTGGAGTAGCAGGGATTAATTATCACATTATGCAAGCCTCCAGAAATTGCTGAACTTATATCACATTATTTATTTTTTTAATCAGGAGCCATCCTGTCTGGGACTGCTGGAAATTCTCTTTGTCACTTTGAATCATAAAGTTGGAAGGGACTTTGGAGGTCTTCTAGTGCAACCCCCTGCCCAATGCCCATGGCAGAAGACCTTGTATCATCATGGACAAATGGTTGTCCAATCTTTTCTTGAAAACCTCCAGTGATGGTGGACCCACAACTCTGGGAGGCAAGCTGTTCCATTGGTTGTTTTCACTGTCAAGAAGTTTCTCCTTAGTTCCAGGTTGGATCTCTCTTTAATGAGCTTCCACCTATTGCTTCTTGTCCTACCCTCAGGACCTTTGGAGAATAAGCCAACCCCCACCTCTCTGTGGCAGCCCCTTATTTAATGAAAAATAGCTATCGTGTCATTCCTAATTCTTCTCTTCATTAGGTTAGACATACCTAGTTCCCTTAACTGATCCTCATACAACTTATCCTGCAGACCTCTTATCATCTTAGTTGCTCTTCTCTGCTCTCTTTCTAGCATCTCACAATCTTTTTTGTATTGTGGTGACCAGAATTGGACATAGTATCCCAAGTGTGGCTTCAATCGTGCAATGTAAAGCGGTACTATCACTTCTTGTGATCTTAATGCTATTCCTCTGTTGATGCAGCCTAGGGCCTTACTTTTCTCACCACTAAACTGCATCTTGTCAGGTAGGGTCCAATGCTCAAGTCTGTCAAGATCCTTCTGAGTTCTGAGTCTATCCTCCAAAGTATTAGCAATTCCCCCTCACACACAGACACAATTGATGTCTGCAAATTTGATGAGCTTTCCTTCTATCCCCTCATCTAGAACTTTTATGAATATGTTGAAGAGCACTGGCCCCAAAAGAGAACCTTGTGGTACCCACTGCATGTTTCCCTCCCTAACACTGAGTGTTGGTGATAGTACTGTCTATCCCAAATTGTTCTATATTACCAAGAAGTAGAGTGTGGCCTACTTTGTCAAATGTAGTCTAAGTATACTATATCCACAGTGTTTTCATAATCCACTAATTTAGTCAGTTAATCAAAGAAGGCAGTAAGGCTTGTCTGGCATGATCTGTTTGAACAAACCCATGCTGGCTTCTGGTAATCACTTCGTTCATTTCTAGATGTTCACAAATCTGCTGTTTTGATTATCTTTTCCAGGATTTTCCCAGGTATTGACGTCAAGCTGCTTAGTCTGTAGTTTCCTGGATCCACTTTCTCCTCCTTTTTGAAGATTGGACCACATCAGTTCTTTTCCAGTCCCCTGGTAGTTCTCCTGTGTTCCAAAATCTGTTTAAAGATTTTGTTTGGTGTTCCAAGGTCACACCTGCCAACTCCTTTAGAACCCTGGGAGATAATCCATCTAGTCCTGGTGATTTGAATTTGTCTATAGAGTGGATAGATGTTCTCTTATCAATTTCTTGCCTATTTTGACCTGCACTCCTGTTCTGTCTTCCATTGTGCTGCTTTTATAGGGTGGACCATTTTTCCTTTTGCAGGAAGACAAAGGCAGAGAAGAGTTCTCTTTCTCCCTGCCACCCAACACTGTCTTGTCATCTTCTCCCATAAGTTGACCAATCATTTCCTTGACTTTTTCCTTGTTCCTTACATATTGAAAGAAACCCCCCCCCCCATTTTTGGTGTTTGTTGCAAGTCTTAGTTCCTTAGCTTTCCTGACTTCATCTTTGCAGATTCACGCTGTTTGCTGATATTCTATTTTGGTTATGTGTCCCTCTTTCCATTTTTTTTATACTTATCATTTCTCCCCCTCAGTTTATCAGAGTTCCTTATGCAGCCACACTGTTTCATCTGAGGTCTTTTGTTTTTGTTTCTATTATATTGTTTTTGACTGGGTTTTTATTATCTCGTTTTTCAGAGTTTCCCAAGCATCTTGAGTTGCATTTTCCTGTAGGATTTCCATCCATGGAAACTTTCCTAACATCTCTCTTAGTTTGATGAAGTCAATTCTCTTAAAGTCTAAAACACTGGATTGACTTGATTCAATTACCTACGCCTGCAATACATTGAATTCTAGTATGATATGGTCATTCTCCCCCAGAGTTCCTACAACTTCTATCATTTCATACTTATTGGTAAGAATTAAGTCCAAAAGAGTTGACCCTCTAGTTCTCTATTCTATCTTGTGGTGACAAAGTTGTTGGGAGTGATCTGGCATGGTGGCTGCTTCCATTAGACTGATGTCAGCACATGTAAAAATGGCTTAAGATTATTTCAGCCAGGAGTTATGTCTGATATGGTCCAACATGGGGAAAGAGGCAAAACAGTTTTTGTTTATTTATTATCAGTGTTTATATGCTGTTTCAATAAAAAAATAATCTAAAAAAGTATACCATAACTATATACTACATGTAATTTGAATAATCATTGTAATAATAAAATTGAAGAAACAGTAGGCAAGATGGAATAATTTGGGATGGTTTTGTTGTTTTTAACCACAATTCCACTGATCTATTATTGGAACAATGGGGTTTTAGTATAGTTATGGTGATCCAAAAATAGAATTGATTTATCTGGATTTCATGCACTCCTCCATCTTCTCTCTCTGCTCTGTGTGGTTTCCCTTCCTCAGCTGTTCCAGAAAAAAGATTCTCCAATGGTGTTGCTGAAACTTATATGGAGGGATGCAGAAAGATTGTATGTTGGCAATGCCATTTTTTTTTCCTCCTGGAGGAGGGTTGAAGGCTGCAAATGCCCATTCTATGCAAACATTCTCTTTCAGGAATCCAGCAGATGCTCAAAGGAAGTAGATTTTGATATGCATTCTTACATAGCCGCCACTGGTTTCCCACAACACTGTAAACCAAACAAAATCAGCTACCCTCTAGCTTAACATAATATGTGAATTGAGTCATTTTCTGCAGCAGTATTGCATTGCTAAGAGATTGACATTGTGCATAAGGTACTACTCATGATTAACCTAACTGCAGTTAATTCAGTGAACAATAGGGTAAGATGTGGCTGCATAGTTTCTGGTTTATTACATTTTGCAAATGCACCTATTAGTAATTGTTCTGAAATATCTGCAAATTAGCAAAAGTGGAGGAGATGTAATCCTTAATTCTCTCCTTTCCCCTCTGACCTGACTTACTTTTTATACATTTGCAAAGATCTAAGTGCCAGAGCCCACTGCAACAGCATTGCTAAGAAGGCATTAAGAGTGGTTAACCTAATCTTGCGTAGCTTCTTCTCTGGTAATATTGTACTTTTAACCAGAGCATATAAAACATTTGCTAGACCAATTCTCAAATACAGCTCATCTGTCTGGAACCCACACTACATATCAGACATTAATACAATTGAGAATGTCCAGAGATATTTCACAAGAAGAGCACTACACTCCTCTGTTCGCAACAGAATACCTTATGCCACCAGACTTGAAATTTTGGGCCTAGAATACTTAGAACTACGCTGCCTTTGATCTGACCTAAGTGTAGCATACAAAATTATATGCTACAATGTCCTACCTGTCAATGACTACTTCAGCTTCAACCGAAACAATACACGAGCCCACAATAGATACAAACTTACTGTAAACCGCTCCAAACTTGATTGCAAAAAATTCGACTGCAGCAACAGAGTGGTCAATGCCTGGAATACATTACCTGACTCTGTGGTTTCTTCCCCAAACCCCCCAAATTTTAACAGACTGTCTACTGTTGACCTCACCCCATTCCTAAGAGGTGTGTAAGGGGCGTGCATAAGCGCAGCAGCGTGCCTAACGTCCCTGTCCTAATGTCCCTCATTCCAGGAGAATGTTGTCCAAAATCTGTTACTGAACCTGTATTCAGGCCTCCTGTGCTCTTCCCTGGATGAGTTGAGTCTTACTAGAAACTAACCTGGCATTAAGCAACAGCCGCTGTAACCCAAGGCTACATACGGTGCAAAGAATAGTGCCAAAAAAAATAAAGAAATAAAATAAAAAAAAAAAATAAAATAAAATAAAATAAAATAAAATAAAATAAAATAAAATAAAATAAAATAAAATAAAATAATAAAATAAAATAAAATAAAATAAAATAAAATAAAATAAAATTATACAAACACTGAAACTGGCATTAATTGCTTTTACTCTGCTTATTGTACTCTGAACCAACCAAAATTGCTCTGGAGTTAGGTGGTGCTAAATTGAATAAAATATATAAACCCATTTTCTGGGTTTGTATTGTGTGAGAGGACAGGCTGTGTACAAAATGGCCAGCATCTGTGCTGCTGTTGCCTCGTCCCTTTAAGGCTCTCCCTAAGCAGCATAGCAACTGTTGGTTATAAAAGCTGAGCGGAGAGGCAACAGGGGGCATTGGGGTGTGGTCATCTGGGGGAAATAATGCAACCTAAAACAGATAGAAAAAGATACTGTTCTCCAGCAGTATGACTTGCAAGGAGTAGTAGCTGGAGGAGCAAGAGCAGACATAGTAGGAGTGAGGAAAGAGAGAAGTGAGCAGTCAGTACTATCCTATGAGTGCTTGTGATTGTTGCCTAGGCACCTGGTTTGTTGTGTTGGCTCTCTTATGTTTTGGAGCACACTTTGATATGCATAAAAAGAATTCATAACGTATCCTCATAACTAACCAAACAGGTTGTGTTTGGTAAATGACAACTAACCATATTTAGAACTACTCATGTTTATGTTGACCTCTGAATTCAGCAATTAAGCACTTATTTGATGTAGTCCCAAAGGTGCTTTTTCAAGAGGCAACTGAACTTTCTTGTTTTTCTTTGAAAATGTTTTGCTTCTCATCCAAGAAGCTATTCAGAGCTGAAAAGTTTCTTGGATGAGAAGCGAAACGTCTTCAAAGAAAAACAAGGTCCAGTTGCCTCTTGAAAAAGTACCTTTGGAATAACTATGACCTGGATGACTGAGAATCTCCACAGACATTTATTTGACGTAGCTTAAGGGTATAGTGCAAATCTAAGCCTTGTGATGAACACAAATTTGTCTTTCAATCTTTTAAGCTGAGTCTATTTTAAGATTAAACCAGCAAGGATCACATTGGGTAGGCAGACTTCACTGCCAATTTCCTCTGTGCCAGCTGTTCTTTTTTATTATCCAAACTATGCTTGGATCTGGATTCCAAGCAACCCTAAGATGAAGCCCTCCAGTGACGGTTATTACATCAAGGGTTGATGTCATTCTAAAATGCAATGGGGACATTTGTTTTAGATACAGCGAAATAAACCAGACAGCTGGCCTTTATTATCACAGGTGTCAAACCTTTCCACACAACTGCCTTGCATTTCTTTGAGGAAAGGCAGAATAGCTAAGTATATGTGGTACTTACACATACTTCATTTAATTTACTAACTCTATGCAAGATATTTTGTATTGTAGATTTCCCTAGGTCTGATATATTCTTTTGGGTGGATATGCTACATATGCTCAAAACATTTATTGCACTGTCTTATATGACTCAATAAGAACTAAGTCCCAGTTGAGTATGTAACTTTAACTGAATTCATTTTTATGAAGAGTTTTGGTTCTCTTTTGGTTTTTGCTTTTTAGGTGCCTTTGAATCTTGATTCTTGGCAATTGCCTAGACCAGGGGTCGGCAACCTTAAAAACTCAAAGAGCCATTTGGACCCGTTTCCCAGAGAAAACAAAACACCAGGAGCCACAAAACCTGGGTGGGCGTGGCCAACTCGATGTCACTCCCACCGAGTCACATGACCCCCCCAGCTACGCCTACCCAGGTTTTGTGGCTCTATGTTTTCTTTTCTATGAGAAACAGGTATCTCTCTTTTTTCCCTCTCTCTTTCTCTCTCTCCATCTCTCTTTCTCCCTCTCCTATCTCTCTCCCTCCCTCTCATCTTTCTTTCTCACTTTCCCTCTCCCCATTTCTCTCTCTCTCTCCCTTCCTCCCCACCCATCTCTCTCTCCCTCCCTAATCTCTCTCTTTCTCCCATCTCTCTCCCCTACTTTCTCTGTGTGCTGAGGAATGATCGCCACCCCCAGCGAAGGCTTCTCTTCGGGCGACCCTCCTCCCCCTCTCGTGACTTCTTGGCTGGCTGTGGCGCGCGCAGCGACCCTCCTCAAGCGAGCATCAAAGCGCAGCAAAGGTGCACGCAGAGGACGGGCGGTTGCTCGCTTAAGGAGGGTCTTTGGATGCGGCTTCTCTCCTGCCCTAAGGATCCGGCCATTGCCTTGCTGCGTCCTGTCCCATCTCCCCCCCCTGCAGCTCTTCAGCCGAGCAAGGAGGGCATGAGCTCCAGCCTGAAGCGGCAGGAAGCGAAGGCTGCCTTATGCACAAATGTGGCGTTAAGGCAGCTACAGGGCCACTTCTCTCCTGTCGTAAGGATCCGGCCATCGCCTTGCCATGCCCCCCCACCCCGCATGAGAGGAGGAGGGGGAGGAGGGTCGCCGGAGCAAAGGCAGCCTTCGCTTCCTGCCGCTTCAGGCTGGAGCTTATGCCCACCCCGTTCGGCCAAAGAGCTGCGGGGGGGGGAACGGGATGGGATGGGATGGGACATGGCAAGGCAATGGCCAGATCCTTAGGGCAGGAAAGAAGCTGCATCCAAAGACCCTCCTTAAGCGAGCAGCCGCCCGCCCTCCGCGTGCGCCTTTGCTGTGCTTTGGCACTCGCTTGAGGGACTCCCCGCGCATGCGCACCCTCCTGGCCCCGCCAGCCAGGGAATCACGAGAGGGGGAGGAGGGTCGCCTGAAGGAAAGCCTCCGCCAGGGGTGGCTATGTTCCTCAACCAGCGCCAGAGAATCAGCCCCGCCCGCTTCTCCATTCCCGCCGTCGCCCTTACCTTCTCAGGCCAGGTGAGGGAGGGGAGGGCGAGGCCAGCCAGTGATGGGACAGGGAGCCACAGCAGGGGGCCCAAAGAGCCGCATGCAGCTCTGGAGCCGTGGGTTGCCGACCCCTGGCCTAGATAAATCCCTTCAGTTTTCTTGGCAACATTTTTGGAAATAGGTTGCTATTACTGTACTTTCTTCCTGGGGCTGAGAGAAAGTGGCCAGTTCAAAGTTACTCAGCTAACAGACTTGGAATTTGGTCTTCTGCTTTCTAACCCAGTGTCTTTAACTACCAATATGTAGTTGCACATGTGAACCATGATTTATCAATTATCCATTGACCAGGATATATTCAACAGAGTGGCCACAAATTTAATCACTCTGGCTGGATTAATATTCTGATTTTCAAGTCATATTTGTCATAGCATGAACCCAGCCATAACTAAACAAGTGCTAGACTAACATTTTAGAGGAAGTAAGCAATTTGATCTTGGGTAAGTTTTCATCCCCATAGCATAAGATATGAAATATGGCTCATGGCAGAAAGTTGATCCCTCCCATCCATAAGATTTAGAGGCTGATTTCCTTTAGTAGCTGCAAGTCTTACAAAACTAAGTTTGAGCAAATACTTTAATATATTTTATAGCACATTTATTTAAAAAACTTGTTCTACCTAGGAACTTAAGGAACAATCCAGGAGTATTAATACCATAGCAATAGCACTTAGACTTATATACCATTCGACAGGGCTTTACAGCACTCTTTGAGCAGTTTACATCATCCACATATTGCCCCCAACAATCTGGGTCCTCATTTTACCGATCTTGGAAGGATGGAAAGCTGAGTCAACTCTGAGCTGGTCAGGATTGAACTCCTGGCTGTGGGTAGAATTTGCCTACAGTACTGCATTCTAACCACTGCACCACCAGGGCTCCCTAAGTACTATACGCTACTTGAGTATTTTGCCTGTTTGACCTAAAGCAGGGGTGGTCCAACTGGTGGCCCGTGGGCCGAATGTGTCACGCGCAGACCACGCCCACCCCTGCTCCATGAAGGGGAAAGTCATGAAACGTCACGTGATAGCAACATGACCTAAAGAATGTGTGTTGTTTTTCAACATAATAGATGTGGATGATTATCCAAGCTCTGCAGTGTCATCTATTGATCCACCTAATTTGCTGAGTCTCAGGGGTTCTCCATCACTTGAAGACCCCCCCCTCCCCCATGATCTGATTTCATTTAATTTACTGACTGCTGAAGGTAGAGCCTGATTTAACAGTAGTGGCTAAAAAGGATTTTTAAACTGACTTGTAATTAACTCATCAGGGGAAAAGAAAAAAGGCTGTGCTTCGAGAAAATACTGTGAGGCATTTGCTCCCTCTCCTGGCAACTCATGGGAATCCCGGGGAAAAATACAAAGAGATAGTTGCTGCCTATCCTTTTCAAGCATTTCTGTTCAAAGAAACATCAAAGTCCAGATTTCTCCAGCCAAATATGCAAAATATGCTGAACTGCAACTCCCATAACCCCCATATAAGGTGGCATGTAAACTCTGAGCTTCCAGATGAACTACAAACTGAACTACAACTCCCAGCAGCTCTTGCCTCACAATCAGGAGGTTGTGAGTTCGATCCTAGGTAGAGGCAGATGTAAGGGTCTCCTGCTTGGGCAGGGGGTTGGACTAGATGACCTGCAAGGTCCCTTCCAACTCTGTTAATCTGTTACAACATGATGAAAAAGCCAGATATTTGGAGCTCTGCAAAATTCCCATAATCCTTCACTGTTTGCTATGCTCATTAGAGCTGCTGGGAGTTGTAGTTCAGTTTGTAGTTCATCTGGAAGCTCAGAGTGTTCCTTCTTTATTCACTGACCTCTTTTGTTGGTAGTGGAAGCAGAGGCTCTGATCAAGTCCTTCATTTGTTTGGCTTAGATTCCCATTTCAACCCAATGCGGCATTTTAGCTTAAAGATGGATACAGGCCATTTTCAGTCTTATTGCTCCCTTCTAGATAGGGTGCTAGATGAGAACAGGCTATGTGGTTGCTAAAGTAGGCTGCATATCAATCTTGCTAATCTGGAGGTTTCATATTGAGAAATATTGTCCAACAAGTAAGAGGTAAGAGAAACAGCTGTTTAGTAAAGTTGGTTTCCAGACACTGGGGGTGGGGGGGGCAGGAAGTGGAGTGTGTAAAATCCCCTCTAACAATCTTCACTTAAACCTGTCTTCTCAGAGGTCCATTAAGTTAATTGGGCTTACTTCCAGGTAGCTAAGTAAAGCATTACAGCATAATCCTGTTAAATGCAAATTAATCCTCAAAAGAAATCTAGCATAGCAGATTGAATAGATTGCTGAAACATCCAGATAGTGAATCTAATCAAAACATTACTATCGGATTATAATGGCTTAAATAAGCTAATAAATGTATTTCCGGGAATTCTGACAACTGTAACAAATTAGAAACAGAGGAACGTGGACAGAAAGAGAGAACAGCTCAGTCCTAAAGCTTCTCATTTGCAAGTATTTTCCCTGACTTCAGGCAGGCAACACTTAATGAGTAAGCAGTTTTTAAGCTTGAATGAATGCCTTTTCCATTGTGTTATCCTGCTGCACTATTTCTCCATACCAAGAAAAAAGAATATTGAACAAAATGCAATTCAAAGTCAAAATAATATGCAAGCTTTCCTCAATCCAAACAAGATAAACTTTTACAAAAGAAAAAAAGGCTGCAGTAAAATATAGCTGTTAATAAATCCACAAATCGGCATTTAGTTTCAGTCTTCTGTAAATGTGAGAAAAGCAGCAGTTGTATTTCAACAGGTTTATAAAATCTTGCAGATTCATGGCCTGATTTATTCATTTATTTAAGTATTTACATGGCTACCTAACTCAGCCAACACGACAAAACGTTAAACAAGAAAAAACACCCATGTATCATTAAAAGGTAACACAGATGGCAAACGGAGAAAACAGAAGAAACAACCTTGGTAGCCTTATTCTTTCAGCTGCAATGTTTGGGTAAAGGTGTCCACAAGTTAGCTATGCACCCTTCTAGATGGAGGGGAGAAAACTCTTGCTTTTATCTTTCTTGAAACTTTTCACCATTCAGTTTCAATGGAGGACTTGGACTCAAGTGTTTGGAGAGAAATCTATTCATTTCCTCTACACTGCCTGTATTGTCTATTCTGTCTTCTCTCTGCCATGTTGTCTATTCTGTTTTCTGAGCAGCTCTCCTCCAATTTTCCAATATCTCCAAATAGGAGATATACAGGGGTGGGCTTCAAAAATTTTAGCAAGGGGTTCTCTGCCCGGTTGCTGGGTGGGCATGGCCATGGTGGGCGTGGCCTAGTCGGCCTCCTGCACCATGGCAGGGGGGGCATTTTTGCCCTCCCTGGGCTCCGGAGGCTTTCCTCGAGCCTCCGGGAGGGCAAAAACAGCCTCCCTAGGCCCTCTGGAGGCCAGAAACGGGCCCATTTTCGGCCTTCCCGAACTTCCAGTAGGCCCATTTTTCGCCCTCCCCGAGCCTCCGCGTGCGCCCTGCACTTACCTGCATCCAAAATGGGCTGCATGGGGACTCCTGGGCCGGGTGGGGTGGGCGGGGCCAGCCAGGAATAGGATTTGGGGGTTCTCCGAACTGCACAGAATCTTAGCTAGAGGTTCTCCCGAACCCCTGCGAACCCCCAGCAGCCCACCCCTGGAGATACATACTTAAAAGGCCAGGATAAGGAAATTGGTTAACTTTGTTTAATCTATAAATCAAACAGCCAACTTCTCTGAGCTGATGACTATTCAAGGAGGAGGCAAGGGAAATATCTATGGGACTTCACAACATCTTGGCAGGACTCAAGGTCCATGCTCTTTTCCCTCTGCAGCCACTAGGCTAATAGGATACATGAAGCATCAAGAATCTTCCTGAAGCCTTCTGGGATAGGAAAGTCTTGTTTGGCCCAAGGGCTGACAGAAGAGAACCCAACTGAACTATCAGTTCTTGTGGGCATAAAAGGCTTTGTCTGTCCCTCAGGGCTGAGCAGCATGCGGTTAAGCCCAAAGCAGATGGGACTAGCTTCACTGCTGAAACCTCATCTCCACTGCTTCACTTGTCTTGTCCCAAAGGACATCCCATCTGCCATGCCACAGACCTCAGCAAGAGGAAACACCTTTTTCCTGTTCTGTCCACCACAGCAGGAACAGTTGCTTTTTCAACAGGAAAAATTCTGAATCCTAACAGCCTATTTATAAATTTGTCTCCTGCATCGGGGACCTGCTTTTCCAACAGTGGGAAAGAGCCAGATAACATTTGGGCAGCCAGGTGCTGTTTTTGCCCCGGGATTTCCTGGATGAGATTGACTGAAGAGGTTCCTGATCAAAGCTGCGCAGAGACTAAAAGGTTTCCACCCACACCCATGAATTCGTTGCAAAAGAACCAACCAAACTGGACCTGGTGTAACTAGACATGGACCCCTGAACACAATTCAAGGGACTATTCAGAGTTCGGAGTTTAAATTATTTATTGGTTGATTACAGCATCAAATGGAGTGAAAATCAGCTATCAGTAATAGATAGAACGCACATTTAAAAAAGCACTATTAAAAGTGCAACAAAAATATCATTAAAAATAAATCAAAGAGTATCCATCCTGTACCCCAGGACAGAGGTCTCCAACCTTGGCAACTTTAAGACCTGTGGACTTCAACTCCCAGAATTCCTCAGCCAGCTTTGCTGGCTGAGGAATTCTAGGAGTTGAAGTCCACAGGTCTTAAAGTTGCCAAGGTTGGAGACCCCTGCCCTAGGATATTTTCCAACAGCATATCTGTTTTTTGTTTTTTTAAATGTTTTGCCTATTGGTAGAAGAGTCAAAAAGAGGGCTGTTGCCTATTGTATACTACACGAGTCAAAAAGAGGGCTGTGAAAATATTTACAGATCCCTCACATCCTGGACACAAACTGTTTCAACTCCTACCCTCAAAACAACGCTATAGAGCACTGCACACCAGAACAACCAGACACAAGAACAGTTTTTTCCCGAATGCCATCACTCTGCTAAACAAATAATTCCCTCAACACTGTCAAACTATTTACTAAGTCTGCACTACTATTAATCTTCTCATCGTTCCCATCACCTATCTCCTCCCACAAATGACTGTATGACTGTAACTTTGTTGCTTGTATCCTTACGATTTACATTGACTGGTTCCTAATATGATTTGATTGCTTATTTGTACCCAGACTATCATTAAGTGTTGTACCTTATGATTCTTGACGAACTTATCTTTTCTTTTATATACACTGAGAGCATATGCACCAAGACAAATTCCTTGTGTGTCCAATCACACTTGGCCAATAAAAAATTCTATTCTATTCTAAGAGCAGAAGAGAAAGGGCTTCCTTGATGTCTTTTGATAGGAGGGCCAAAGCTTATAATCAGCCACTGAGAAGTCTCCTGCTTACCTTTCCACCGAGTGATGAGTTAAAGGGAAGAGTTCCTCCCAGGGATATTAAAGCCTCATCACTCTCAGTCATACAGATTGCAAGATTTACTTGTCAAAAACACAAAGCCGAAATCCTTCGAGACTGTGTTTTTGAAACCATCAGAACTACCTGGCCAGTTTCAATATCTTCAGATAAGCAATGTTGGTCTAAAGAAGTGCTTTGGTTCATCTGGGAGAAAAGAACCTTTAATGTAACTGAATCCCAAACATAGGCATTCAGTAATAAGCACCGTGGTGCCAATATCTTGTAGTATGCATAGCACAACACAAATGCCACCCTTTTGTGAAAGGCAGAGTTTTGTCACTTGCCTCCTTTGCGTACCATCCCCCTCCCAGTAACACAAAGACCTGCATGGAGTTTGGTTATAGAATGTGGTAGCAGAAGGCAAAGCATTATAAAGATTATCCGAGATATTCAAATCCTTCACTTTGTATATGCATGTTCCCTTAAAACTTAATCTCGAGTCCTTCCAGAAAAAGAGCTTCAGCTACCGCCAATCAAAAACGTGCCAAATAATACTGTTATGAATTCCTTAATACATCTTGTGTGGAAACAAAATATGAAAACAGTGGGAAAAGATGAAGTGGAAAGCTATATTATCTGGAGCGTGCATGCGCTCTCTCTCTCCCTCTCTAACACACACACACACACACACACACACACACACTGAATAAGACAAGATGGTTAGATGAGAAAATGCACTTATATAGTTGTGCCTCAGCTTAAGGACCACCGGTTAGACATTTCCCCCATCAAGACTTATGCTTCATTTCTTTTAAGCCCATTTCCTTCCCTTCAAGGCAGACCTGGCTGACAGTTCCTTGCCCTTCTAGAAGTCTTTCAATGAACTCTGACCCACCACTTAAGGATTGATGTCTAAGTAAGACTGAAAGCTAAAAAGGCTTTTTGTGCTGATCTAGTCCAATAATAACCATCATCTGTGGAACTTATTAAGGTTTTTTTTTCAGGATCCTCTTCCAGGAATCTATTCCTGTCTCTTGCCAACTCGAAAGAGAGAAACCTTTTTCCATGATGCGCAGGCCAAGCCAAATCGGCTTGCTTAGCTTTTGAACTTCCCTGCCGTGCTGCATAATCGATAGTTAGATGCAAGTGTGCTGCAAAGAGCTACTCTCTTCTTTGAGCTGAACCGGAAAGTTTTGTCCCCCTACCTGCATCTCCCTCCTTTTGACTGGAAAAAGCTCCTGTAGCGTCTATGCCAGCCAGGACTTCATCTGAGTCATTGCAGTTGGGAGTTCCATAACACGTCCCACTTCATGCAAGCCAGTTCCGTTATTAAACCCATCAGAGGAGAAGCAGCTTGCAGAGCAGCAATTTTGCCAGAGATTAGAGGTCTCACAATCTCCCTCTCCCAAGACATTAGAGCAGGGTGTCAAACTCAAGGCCCACGGGCCAAATCCGGCCCGCAGGGTGCTTAGATCTGGCCTGTTTCCATCCGCCTTGGAAACAGCAAAGGACCGGCCTGCAGTGCCTCTGCCAGCAAAAACAGAACTTGGGAGGGCCGTGTGCAGCCCTCGCGAGCTCTGTTTTCGCTTGCAGAGGGTTGCAGGAGGCCGTCGCAACCGGAACGGAGCTCGGGAGGGCCGCGCACGGCCCTCGCGAGCTCCATTTTCACTGGCAGAGGGTTACATGAGGCAGTTGCAGCTGGAAACGGAGCTCAGGAGCACATTTTTGCTGGCAGAGCACTCAGGTCACCACAGGCGCCCGTGACACGAGTGATGTCAAGCTGGCCACGCCCACCCTGGCCATGCCCACCCTGGCCCCCTGAGATCAAACACAACCCTGATGCGGCCCTCAATGAAATTGAGTTTGACACCCCTGCATTAGAGCATACTATGTAAACCCAACCAGATGCACACAAGGCTCAGCTGTTTTCTAAACAGGGCATTAGGACCAGGGAGAAAGTTTAGGACCAAGGATTCTACATATACCATAGATGTCCTGCCTGAAAATGATCTTGCCAAGGAGTAGAACTTTTCATTCCATTTAAGACCACTGCCGGGAGCTTTCTTTGAGCAGTGATTTGCGTAAGGGCATTTCCTCACACACATTTAAATGTACTTGGCTTTCAGGTTATAATTATCTCACCCTGCTTTCTATTTTTCTCACGTCTATAAAAACTCCGTTCTCCTGTCCTGCTGTTCACAATAGACTATGGGATGGCAAGCATTGTATGTGTGTGAATGGATGGGTGGGATAGTAAGAAGTGGGACAGTAAGAATTGAGGGGACCTATGAAATGTTTTTCTATATGAATCTACTCCTATTCCTGCCATGGTTCCACATCACATTCACCATACACATGCACAGAAAGGAGCATCTTCAATATTTTGTGAAAATATGCATCTAATTGTGCCCCATGGATTGCAAACCCTGAAGCACGGTGCAATCCATGGGGAAGGGGGTCTTTCTCTACTATTGAATCAATGTCCTTCACCAATCCTAGAATCACTTAAAGTGACTCAGTCTCTATGTTGCTTCTATTAGGTCAGTTCTGAGTTGCTGCCAAAAGACGTTGTCTTGACTTGTGAGTGTGCCAATCCATTACAGAGATGGTGATTGATTGTATCTTCTTCTGACTTTGCTTTATATCCCTTTTCAGCATATCATCAGCTAGGCAAGAGAATATTTATTGCACTGCAGCAGAGATGAGGTGGGTCTCCTCTAGATTTTTTTATTATCTTCTCTAGGCTGGCTCGTTTGCAAATTCTTCTCAACCTTTTGGGCATCTCTCATGCTGAAACACCACGAAATAAAGAAATATGGGAAGATCCCATGTCAGGAATAACTCTGAAGAGGAGAGAAGTAGACCACCTGTTAGGTGCTCTAGAGTGGGAGGACTGAACCTGACTAGCTGATGGTCAACCAGTCTTCAAGGAGAATGAGAAGGGAAGCAATTGGAATTGACAAATACAAGGAAAGGGGCAAATGAGCAACAAAAGCCAGCTTTGACATTCCTTATTATTCACTGGTCATTCAATGGACATTTCAAAACAATTGTAAAACAAATCAGCAAATTCCCCCCCCCCAAATAAAGTAGCAGAGGTCTGTTTTCTCCTCTAAGTTTGAGGAAATAGAGAGAGAAGTTGGTGTCAAAACAGAAACTGGAGAAGAGAGTTGGATAAAAGGAAGTCATGAAACAGTATGCTAGTGAAAAGGACAAAGGCCGGGAGAGAAATGGCTTTGATTAAGTTAGTTACCACCAGAAGGGACGGTACCACATCTCCCCAAACTGTGTCAAATCGCACTCCCTACAGGTCTCCTGATTTTGTTCCCAAAGCAAAGGGTAGCAGATTTTACATTCATTTAAGCTGCTACTTGGCAGTGAGAAAGGGGGGGAACTGTTTTTACATTTGCGTAGCCCATAAATACTTAACGTTAAATGGAGCTGAGAATGAAATAAGGAAAATCTACTTATTTAAATTTATATGCCACCCAACTCCCAATAATTCTAGGCAGTTCACAAATCAAAACATCAAATTAAGTATACAATAAAAGATAAAAATGAAGAATAAATGATGACAAGGATTACAAAAATAAGCAAACAAAAAAAATTGAACCCAGATAACCTGAGAAGGAGGGGAGCTGGTATAAAATGATACAAAGATGAGGGTTTGTTAGGCTATGGTTGTGCCATGCTGAAGGCAAGTGGAGACAGAGTTGGTGGGGGTTAATTTGGATGGTATTTCTTTGGCCAGATTATTTGACAAAGCTCCAAGTCCCTGCACCCTGGAGCAGAGGTCTCCAACCTTGGCAACTTTAAGCCTTGGCGGACTTCAAGTCCCAGAATTCCCCAGCCAGCAAAGCTAGCTGGGGAATTCTGGGAGTTGAAGTCCACCAGGCTTAAAGTTTCCAAGGTTGGAGACCCCTGCCCTGGAGGACTCTTGCATTAGTAACCATAGACATCTCTTTTTTCCTTCCTGAAAGGACATATGGTAGAGAGGATACTACTTCCTCCCTCCTTCCCTCCTTGACAGACTTCACCAGAGAAGCAAGCAATCTCTTTTGAAAATTGAAGGCAAGAGAGAAAGAAAAGGTATCCACCCCATCCCTCCTTTGGACTCAGATTTCTTTTATCTATGGCTATGGCATTTCCTGTCTCCCAACATTATTCTCATTCTCCTCTACAGTATCAGTTGGTAATGGTTGCTAATGAGTAAGAGAGAAGAGGCAGAGGATGTAAGAACAGTGTGCTGTGATGAGAGAGAAAGAGAAAAGGAAGAGCATATTGAAAAGGAAAATGTGAGGATCAGCTGGCAGGAAGAACACCCCAGAAGTTCTACTTCCCCAAGATGGTATTTTGCTTATCTATCCCTCGACCCTGGCAGTTGCGGTGATGGCCAGCCTACCTGTCTGTATCCTTTGATCAGGAACTGCATTTTGGAATTGAAGGGAGGGTCCAGGCCTGCTGCTATCGTCATGGGACTTTTAGAATGCAGCTTCCTTGGATGCAATATAATTTACCCTTTGCTCGAACTTGTAATGAAGGATACACCCACAGCCCCTGAGACTCATGTCCATCCAAATTCTGCTTACAGAATTTGGTGAAGAAAAGTGCACCAGTATAGCTCCAACCATTTAGATATTTTTTTTTCTTGCAAGTTAGTTGCATTGAATCTAATCCTCCTCTCTCTAGCGAGAGATAACAGGAGCGCCCAATCTTATACATGACAATTTCTACATATTTCTCTTTAATCTTCTTTGGTCTAAGCTAAAGAAAAAAAAAGTGTTGTCAAGTAGTGAAGGGACTAGGCTAGAAACCAGGAAACTGAGTTGTAGTCTTGCCTTAAGCAGGAAATCAGCTTGGGCCAATCACTGTCTCTCAGCCTTAGGAAGAAGGCATGGCAAGCTACTTATTTATTTATTTATTTATTTGCATTTCTATGCCGCCCAACTCCCAAAGGACTCTTCCAAAAACGTTACCAAGAAAACTGCAGGGACCAATCCAGGCAGTCATTAGGAGTCAACATTGACTAGAAGGCATATCATGCTGGTAGAATGCTGACAGATGTCATTCACTTATAGGAACTTTTATTCTAGGTTATTCAAACTCGATTTCATTGAGGGCCGCATTAGGGTTGTGTTTGACCTGGGGGGGGGGAGAGGCAGGTGGGTGTGGCCAGGGGGCGTGGCTGGACCAAGCTCCATTTTCGCTGGCAGAGTGTTGCAGGAGGCCATCACAGCCGAAAATGGAGCTCAGGTGGGGCGCGTGCAGCCCTCCCAAGCTCTGTTTTCGCTGGCAGAGGCACCGCAGGCCGGTCCTTCGCTGTTTCCAGGGTGGCCCCGCAGACCAGATCTAAGCACCCCATGGCAACCCACAGGCCTTGAGTTTGACATCCCTGTTCTAGGTAATAGTGTTCAGGGAGGATCTTTATTACAGTGGTCCTTCTCCCAGAAACATCTATCAGGCTCTTACCGCTTCATCTTTTTGAAGGGGCACCTTCAGAAGGACAAATATTATCCTAAGCTGGGCTTAGGGGGGGGGGCTTTAACAAACATTGTGTCCACTAAGGCAAAAAAGAGAGAGGAGGCAAATAGAAAACAAGAGAGGATTTCAAATGAGAGATGATGTCATCTGGAACATCTATAACATTTCCAGGAACCAAGACATGGTGCTTGTACAGCCTTATCCAAAAACCTTGCCCTGCAATTTTAAACTCTGTTTCAGCTTCCCCAGTCTGGTATCTTTCAGATGCACTTACTTAAACCTTTTGCCATCTTCCACAAATCACACAGGAGCAGCAATATTACCAGATGTGAACAAAGTCATCAGCTGGGAATGTGGGGAAGCTGCTTCAACACAAGGCCAGCTGCTGTTCAAATCAGTTTCTCCAGCACTTCAGAGGTAATAGGGCTGTGTAAATGGACTTCCAATCTTGGGATATGGGTGAGCATCACATGGAAGTATATTGACCTTCCTTGCCTTTGCCTGTACTGTAATCTGAGACAGCTTGCTTCAACCCCTCTGCTCACAGGATTTCCCAAGTTCCTTCTCTGCCTTAAGTGAAGGCACCTGGAATGTCCAACCTGGATACCAGGGAGATGAAACTGTAACAGGCAAGTACGCTTAGAAATCAATTGGAAGCAAACGAAAGTGGCAGAAGTGAGCAGGCTTAGGAGCAGAAAGGAGAAACATTCTACCTTTGTCTGTTCCAAACTGTGGCCACTTTTGGCTTCCTCCTCCCTAAACAAGGCTATTGTGTGCTACATCTGATGTACTTTTCACAGTTTCATCCTGACAGATTCCCCCCATCCTTCCCAAACCCCAGAAAATGATATTGTACCTTCTCCCAGATTTATGGGATCCCTTACAAAAAAATAGTCACCTTGGAGTGTTCACAAACTCAGTCTAAGGAACAAATGTTAGCCGTCTTGTAAAAATTAGAAGAGACTTTTCAATCATCACAAATCAAAGTCCTCTAGCAGTTTGTAAGGATCATAAAAGATCGAGCATCTGGTCTTTGGTCTGGCAGGTGGGGTTATCAAAATGTATGCCAACTTCCTCTCAAACCCCCTATTTATCCATTTCTATGGGTGGTCCTTTGACACACATTGTTTTCTTCTCCCTGCTGTTTTACTTCTCTTTGTCTGCGCCTGCTATGCGTCTGGGCTGCCTCTTGTTCAGTCTGTTGGCAAAGCGTCTTTTATCATAAGCCTGGCATGCGTCTGTTACGTACATAACAAGAAACACCACATACGTTTGGTAAAGCAACAAGAGTTCAGAACAAACTAGCAATAAAGTGCCCTGGACGCACACATTGCAGCGAAAGAAAAACAAAAGGGCATTTGATTTTCCAAACAGATGAACTCTCCTCATTGTTCACTAAGCATGTTCCTTAGAATTTATCGGCTTCCTCAAAGACTGGAAGGCCTTTTGATGATCACATACCTTCTTCCCTTCCCCCAACCATCCTTTTAGTTCTTGTGAATCAGTTTGATCTATTTCCTGGCACACTGTGACCAGAAATGACTTAACCCTTATGTCATGCTCAGAAGCTCTCAGCAGACTTCCAAGTGCACTGACTTAAGTTTGGATATTGAGAAAAAGGAAGCTGTATGCTAAGCCCCTCTCCCTGCCCTTGTGTTCTGGTCTGGACCAGGGGGCTGGACCGCTGCTCCCTGAGACAAATAAAGCTCCAGAGATGTTTGGCATACAATGAAATCAGCTGCAGAAGACAAACACGCGTTCATGTCTGAGGAAGAGGATTCGGCTTGGCTTTTTCTGGGAAAGGGCCCATGACGTTATGTGTTCTCACCAAATTACGATTTAGTATTTATAACTCTTGAATCAATATTTTTTTTTGTTTCAGAAAAGGGATAATTTCAAATGCCATTTCCTAGGAGTTATAACGCTCTTCCTCCTCCTCCTCCTCCTCCTCTTTGCTCAGACAGAGACTTCAATGGGCAACAGCAACAATGGAGAAAGGAATTACATTGGAAAGGAGGACACAGTGAAAAGAGGGAGGGTTGAAAAGAGCATTCCCCTCAAAAATACTGGCCTGGCTAACAGTTCAGCTCCCGAACAATTGGGTCTTGGTGACACTTCCGACTGCCGCAATTCTAGATATTAAGCAGCCACAAGAAAAGCACCTTTCTTCCCCCTAGACTGGCTGATTGAAACAACCCACTCCCCTTTTGTGCACCGTAGGGAAAAGCCCAATGACGAGACTGAAGGCTGCTCTAAGGGGAGCTTTGGAAAGCCAGCGACTCTCCCACACTGCCTGAGATGAGGGGAGTGTATATGACGTGGAAGAGAACCGGCTCGTACTTTCTCTGGGCTGGGTCACCCCTGGGAAAAGTCGGATTCCCACTCAGCAGTCCAAGGGAAAACTGCGGAGGGTAAGAATAAAAACGCCTGGGAGGAGCCCTCTTGTTAGAGCCCTCTGCGTGGTTCTCTGCAGCCTTGAGTTCTTGCCGAAGTATAAAGGAGGCCGTTAGGTATCTCCCAGTTTGCCATGCTGGCTGAGCACCATGGGTCCGCACCCATGGTTCACAACTCCTCTTTGAAGTGAGGATCCAGGCGGGGAGCGCCGGGCGGAAGCGAAGGAGCGAGTTGGGTTCTCTCCCCAGCGGTGCTTTCCGTCTGCGGGGGGGGGGGGGCAGGCCGGCTTGCCGAGCCCCTGGCCTCGGCCTCGGCCTCCGCCACTCCGCTGGGCAGGGGAGCCTTCTCTGCCGGCCGTCTCTTCCCAGCACCGACCCACCCCGACCTTCGGCTGAGTCACACTCGCCTTTGGCAGCAAGACGCCCGGCCTCGCCGCCGGCCGCCCCGCCTGAACCTTCGCCGCTTGGCAGGCGGAAAGGACCATATGGCAGCCCCTCCCGCCCCACCCTCCGGGCCGCCGCGTGGAGAGCAGCATCCCCCGCTGAAGCCCCCGCCCAGGCCCGCAGGGCAGCCCCGGGCACTCACCCGGCTAGGCGGTCTGCGCGGAGCCCGCCATCCCTTCTGCCGTGGTCCCCGTGCGCGTCGTTGCTGCCGGTCCCGAAGGGGGCGTCCCTTAGCCCGCGCCGCACCCGCCCTCTGCCCCGAAGTTCTCCCTCGCGGGGTAATCCGCGCTGCCCCCGAAGGCTGGGCTGGGCTGGAGAGTAGTAGCTGCTGACGCCGCCAGGCTTCTTCCTTGTCCGACGGGCAGGCAAGCAGACGGGCTCCCTCCTCCTCCTCCTCTCCCCTCTCCCGTTCTTGGCAAGCTGGCAAGTGCGGCTCGGCGGTTCACCCCGGGACACCAAGTGGCCGCCTCCTGCACGAGGTGCCGGTCTCGGGGTGCCGGCTGGGAAGGGCGGTTACGTGGACCTGTTGGCCCCGCCGGCACACGCCGGGGTTGGACGCTGCTGTGGGTGGGAGAACGCCAGGCTAGTGTGACGCGACACCCCCCCCCCAGCCGCTCACACGTTGGCGGACGGTTTCCCCCTTCCTCCCTTTCCCAGATTTCTTCCTCGCTCCCTCCAAACACACACACACACACACACACACACCACACACACACACACACACCCTTTCTTCAGAAAGTCTCACAAATTGTGGCTGGCGGGAGGGAGGGAGGCAATCTGTTTATCTTTGTGTCAGATTTTCCCCCGGGGGGGGGAGGAGGGGAGGGCGGAGAGAAGCCGGGGGCTAACCCCTTCCTTCCCACGACCGTGTCTCTGAGAGCCGGGTTCAGAAAGCGCCTTTGGGAAGAGTCTTTGGGAAGAGAGCTACGGACCCAGCGCTTTCCTTGCCGAGGC
Source organism: Thermophis baileyi (assembly GCA_003457575.1). Classification (NCBI taxonomy): domain Eukaryota; kingdom Metazoa; phylum Chordata; class Lepidosauria; order Squamata; family Dipsadidae; genus Thermophis; species Thermophis baileyi. The sequence continues at coordinate 1,206,692 of QLTV01004104.1, read as the reverse complement.
GTTGCGCGCGTGCCCGCGCGCGTGCTCGTGCACGCCAATGCAACCTCTCCACCAGCTTTCGGTTGTTTCCACTTCGGGGCAACAATGCCAATCTTCCGGCAGAGACGGGCGTGGCGCACCGAGAAGCTGCGGCGCGATTTCCAGCTTCTCAAGAGGACCGCGTGTCTCGGCGCACGGAGACTGATCACTCTGGGAAATTTCAGTGGAGAAGACGGAGAAAAGGGGGGAGGGGCAGCTTTGTTTCAAAGGTCCAGCTGTGGAGCTGGTCATAGCCACCCACCCACCCCCCAAATTAAACTCCAGCGTGGGAAGTGTTGTACCTCTTCCCCTTATCTTCGTTTTCTCGTCTAAAAGGAGTTTCTTGGGTTATCAGAAGCCTTTTTTTTTTCTTAAGAAAAGACTGCATATAACTGGACTTAATAGCAGTTAGACTTATATACCGCTTCACAGTGCTTTTTACAGCCCTCTCTAAGCGGTTCACTGAGTCAGCATATTGCCCCCAACAATCTGGGTCCTCATTTTACCCACCTCAGAAGGATGGAAGGCTGAGTCAACCTTGAGCCGGTGAGATTTGAACCGCGGACCTGCAGCTAGCAGTCAGCTGAAGTAGCCTGCAGTGCTGCACTCTAACCACTGCGCCACCTTGGCTCCTTAACTGATCTTGACTGCCAGCAAAACGCCCCAACGTCGCTGAACGATGGACTTGCTGGACTGTCAGATTAATAATACACAGGTAAAACTGTCAGACCCAGCTCATAGGCTCCTCCTCCATTTTATATTGAAGGTGGGGTAGGTACACCTGACAACCACCTTTCACATTCTTTGAAGCCACATTCTCTACAACAGACATTACCTGTCAATTCAGCTCTTCCTTTGCAATAATAATAGTAATGGATTGTGCTAACTTTTGAAGCAAAGCAAGTTTACCTTAGCTTGCCATCTGGCAATTCCATATAACAGGGCTTCTCAAATTTTTCTTTCATTTATCCCAAACCACTTTATCCAAGGCAGGTAAAACATTTTAATTCAATTTAAATGTGTCTGTTGTGATTGGGTAATTGGATTTGTGTGTTGTTATCCAAAGAAAAATCACCTTTACCCAATTTTGGGAATCTACCCAGGTTTAAGAAGCACTGCCACATAAGCTGCTTTGTGTTTTAAAGACGCCTGTTTATAAATTTAAATATACATCAAGCAAACAAAGTAAACTAAAAATATAAATTTGAAAGAAATACATTAAGATCCTCAGTTTAAATCTTTGAAACTGCACTTCTGTGGAAGGATAAAACATACCTAATTTTTTTAAAAAATTCCATTCAATATGTCCGATTCTCGGATACTGCCTGGACAGGTCCCTGCAATTTCCTTGAGATGATTTTTCAGAAGTAGTTTGCCATTGCCTCCTTCCTAGGGCTGAGACAAAATGACTGGCCCAAGATCACAAAGCCAGCTTTGTGCCTAAGGCAGGACTCGAACTTATGGTCTCCTGGTTTCTAGCCTAATGCCTTAAGCCAGGGATGTCAAACTCGCGTTGTCACGTGATGTATCGTGACTTTTTCCCCCTTCGCTAAACCGGGTGTGGGCGTGGCCAGCGCGTGACGCATCCGGCCCACAGGCTGCGAGTTTGACAACCCTGCCTTAAGCACTACACCAAACTGTCTCTCACCCAGCACTTAAATGGAAGCAATATTGTTGGGAGACTACTCTTTAATCATCATAGGATTATTTTTAATGTAGAAGGATTCAGGTTCAGGTATTGGTTTTGTTTAGCTGCTGCTAAGCCCAAGAAAATGATGGAAGGAGACATTGTCCAAAACATCTGGAAGGGACAAAATGGCTTGAGATCAAGTGGACCAAGGAGGTATAAAGGAAATCTGATTAGAAGCAAATGACTGGAAAAAGAAAACTGCCTACGGTATGAAATGCTTTTATTTTCTCAGAGTGTAGCAATAGCATTTAAAGATATATACCGCTTCATAGGGCTTTACAGCCTGCTCTAAGTGGTTTATAGTACTTATAGCAATAGAACTTAGACTTATATACCGCTTTACAGTGCTTTACAGCACTCTCTAAGCGGTTCACAGAGTCAGCATATTGCCCCCAACAATCTGGGTCCTCATTTTACCCACCTCGGAAGGATGGAAGGCTGAGTCAACCTTGAGCCGGTGAGATTTGAACCGCTGAACTGCTGAACAGTCAGCTGAAGTAGCCTGCAGTACTGCACTCTAACCACTGCGCCACCTCGGCTCTTACAGAGTCAGCATAACAATCTGGGTCCTCATTTTACTGATCTTGGAAGGATGGAAGGCTGAGTTAACCTTGAGCTGGTCAGGATTGAACTCCTGGCAGTGGGGCAGAGTTAGCCTGCAATACTACATTCTAACCACTGCGCCACAACGGCTCCTAATATACTTGCTTCTTGGTTTTGGGACAAGAAGTTTAGATCACACTTATCTCCATATTGATCATCCCATCCTTTTCTGGAAATCAAGACAACAAGGTGCAATTTCAATGTACTTATTTCTCAAGATTAAGTCCAAACTGTAATTCAGTCCCACAATACAAATCTTCACACCATACACAGTTATAATCCTAATTTGACGATTTTTTTGACCAAAGTAAAACAATAGGTGATGAATACAATAGGATAAGATTATCATCCAGCTAAACCCTTGTTCAGCAGCTAGGATTTCAGTCAGAGAAAGGTCCCTAATAAGAGCGGTTGTAAATAATAGAGATAAGGAGCATAAAGCAAATAATAAAAAAAGAGCTTGGTAGATTGTCTATGTCATGCCTCAGTAATATAGCTCTTATATTGCCAATGAAGACATTTTTAAAGGAACATAATGTGTGAGCTCTTGAATTTGTGTGCTTTTGAATTAAGGGTGGTCATAATTCAGTGACCAAAGACAAATTGTGGTGGAGTTATTACTTATACCAAATTAGTCAAAGAATGATAAAGGAAGAGGGGAATCAAAAGGCACTTGAGAGCAGGGCTGAAGCTGTGTTGACTAGACAGACTCCAGCATCATCAGAATTGACATGCCACCAGTCCATTTTTGAAGATGACAATGTCTTCCAAATCAACTGGGTTCATAAAAAAATGACATATTTTTTAAAAACAAAATGAGCAACTTCAGGATACCACTCTGATTTTTATTAGAATTTCATGTGAAAGTAGTGGCTGAATGAAGGCTTGTGTTTATGAAAATTAAGAGGATGCTTTCAGTATGTTGGGTAACTGGGTACCCAATTGGGTAATCCAATTTTTGGCTGGTAATCCTTTCAGACAAAATTCAATACTCTTTTTTTTCCACCCCCAATTTTCCTCATTTTAAATACCCAAAAAAAATGCCAGTTGCAGCCCTTCCAGTAAAAAGAGGCTCTGGCAACAGTAACGTTAATGTTCTTGTCACCCCTTGCATACAAATTTGCAATGCTGTTTAAAAACTACTTGGAAGCTACAGTTGGTGCAAAATGCAGTAGCCCTCTTGGGAGTATGTGGAGAGTCACTGTTTTCATGTAACACTATTGCTCTGGGCTCTGCATTAAGTTCAAAGTGCTGGTTTTGCCTTATAAGGCTCTACATGGTTTGGCACCCAAATAGCCGCAGGAGCATCTGTTTCAAACCACCCATCTGGTCTATGCATTCCAAGTAAGGATAGGGAAGGTTCTCCACTGCAAGGGGAGTTTGGGGGAGGAGTAATCAGAAGTCAGTGCTCCTCACTAATGAACCAGCCCTCTGGAATAGTCTATTTCAGGGGTCTCAGTCAGCTGGCTGAGGAATTCTGGGAGTTGAAGTCCAAAAGTCTTAAAGTTGCCAAGGTTGGAGACCCCTGGTCTATTTATTATGCCCTCCCTTCTAATAGGACAGTAAAAACAGAACTATCTAAGCGTTTTGAATATCTGAGGTTGTGAGATAGAGATTGGATCATAAACACTGTAGTGTATTGTCATAAACATGATGCGTCAATGTTGGCATTACACGTTGCAACTTTTAGGAGTTCTTGGAGAGTCAGATGGTATAAGGTAAAATAAATTTAGAAATGAAAAAGAAGGAAAAATCCCTATTCAACGTTAAAAAGTCAAAACCCTTTGTAAACCTATGGCAAATCTTACAAGAATCTACCAATATCTCCTCAACTCTCTACTCATGGATGTACATTGCTCATTTCTAACTTCTATACCTTCTTTGAAATTGATCTTTCTTAACCTTTACACCTGTCATCTAGCCATTTATACCATTCGTTCCATATCTTATAATATTCTGATTCTTATCATTTATTTCTTTTGTGAGTCTGTCCATCTCTGCGCACTCTAGGATTCTCCTAATCACGCATTCCTCCGACGGTATATTGTTGTTCTTCCAATTTTGTGCATATACTATTCTTGCTGCTATTATAATATGTAAAATTAAATATTGCGGTTTTTTGTCCCGGTTCCCTGTAGGTATTCCCAATAGAATATGTAGTATAATAGAAATATATATAATGATGAAGTTATATGTATAACAATTTGTAATTTGAAAAAGAGGGACAAATGGATGTAACATCGATGCAAACCGATATAGAAAGATTGTAAAAAATCTTTTTTTAGAAAATGTTCAATAAAAATTATTTTTTAAAAAAGAAAAAAAATACAATACCTGAGAACCCATCATTGTTGTCTTGTACATTGATAATTTAGAATCCATATTATGCTTCAAAACTCTTCTTCATACACTTCATAAAACAAGCAGTCTTCCTCATCTGGAGTTTTTCAAGTATGCTCAGTTGCATACTTGTTAAGGAATTGTGCAGAGTAACCTCTGGGCCCTGAAGGCTTGCACAGTGAACCGTAATGTTGCAGTAGATATAAGTAATGATTCAGTCAATAAACAGATACGTTAAAGTGTATAAAAATAGTTTACTCAAAGAAATAGCACAGTCCAAATAACAGTCCGAATCATACACGTTCAGTCAGTCAGTGTTTAGAAGCACAGCAGTCTCCTTACCAGCCTTTCTTTGTCTTAATCAGCAAACAAAGATTTCAGCTTTCAAGCAATTCTATACTATCACAGATAGCTACGCTACACACAGAGCTTACTCTCAGACACGAAGTCAATTAAGCAATGGATCAGCAGAAGAGAGAGAACTAACCATGTTCTCTAGCTCCCTCTTATGGCCGTTAATGCCAGTCAGAATGCAACAATGCATTTAAAGCTATATTACATATATACATTTAAACATTGATTTGTGGCTTGTTTATATTAACCAACCCAACCGTTTGGACAGAGTCCTAACAATACTTTTCATACAAGTTCAAGCCAGCAGAATCCTACCGATTTGGAAACCATGTATTTGCAAGAAAAGATCGGAAAGAGGGCAAGCATCTTTGGAGATCCCTTTGTTCTGGTATCTGTTGTATTCTGTTATCCAGCATCTCTGTTGGCCCGTGAGAAAGCGGACTACTTTCCTTACCTCACTGGATTGCTATGAAAAAAAGACATCAGCATCAGTCACTGCATGGCATGTATTAATAAATTTAATCCTTGACTTGAGGATGAAGAAAACAATGCAACATTTTCTTTTTGTGTTTTCCTGCCCTTGCGTGACCCACTATCCATTAGCAGTTCTAATTGCTCTCAAGGAAACTCTGTTCTCACTATTAAATCAGAATTCAGTAACAACTTTCACCCACTACGTCAGAGGTCTTCAAACTTGGCAACTTTAAGACTTGTGGACTTCAACTCCCAGAATTCTCCAGCCAGCACAGCTGGCTGGAGAATTCTGGGAGTTGAAGTCCACAAGTCTTAAAGTTGCCAAGTTTGAAGACCTCTGCACTACGTGATGAGCAGCTCACACTTCCTTTATGCAACAGTGATCAACTAGAAATGCCCCCTGCTGCATTGCAGGATCCTGTATCTATGCTGAAACATAGGCCAAGCTAATTCTGCATCTGAACCAAGCAGGCGTTAATAGGGGGTCCATTTCTCCAGTGAAGAAAACATAACCTCTTGTTTGGCCAACATCCTGGAAACCGTAGGTGGTCAGGCCATTTCAAAAGGTTTGTTTAGGATGAGCTGTTCATGAGGGTCCATATGCTCACATCTCCTGAGTAGAGAAGCAGCTGCCCTGGCACAATATTAAGCTCAGCCTTTCCAGTTCCTACTCAGCCCTATACAAACCACGCTCAGTTTTCAATTTCTAACAAGAAATATGTCAAAGCCTATGATCTCCTGAATGTCTGCCCTTTGATCCAGGAACTTGGCTGCTGCATACCCAGTGGAAAAGTAAACGTGCATTTTGCACAGATTCAGGCAACTGCTTCACACTTGGGGTGGGGGGGGGGGGTTGGTTGGCTCAAACTTAGCTTTAAGCAGGATCAGCTTCCTCCTTAGTACCTTCCTGGCATTGCAAATACACCCTCATTCAGAAATCCTAGCAAGCACTTGCCAATTGATCTTGCTGGCTGGAAGCAGCCCTAACACATTAGAAGGCACCATGTAGGTTAGGGGTGGGCAGCCTTCCCTAGAGGACACACTTAAGGGTTTAAAGCAGGGGTCTCCAACCTTGGCAACTTTAAGACTTGTGGACTTCAACTCCCAGAACTTTGGGAGTTGAAGTCCACAAGTCTTAAAGTTGCCAAGGTTGGAGACCCCTGGTTTAAAGCATGTCTGGATCACAAAACATGTCAGGACCACACAATATTACACCAGCAGAAATCAGGACAAAGATTTAGGGGAGAATTGGAGAATATGCCTATTTTAAATAATGTTTCAGTGTCTCCATACCTATGGACTATGTTGGCCAGACCATCTACAGATTCCAGGACATTGGCCAATCTTTCCCATCACAAAATGGTAGGAAACCATTTATCATTTGGTTATCATCTTCAAATAATGTAGCTATTATGTTCAGAGAAATCTCAAGAGGCCAGAAAAAAAAGCGACTTGGAGGGCACCCAGCTAAGGCAGCCACCTCAGTATTGTAGAAGTTGAATTTTATAGCAAGTGGACTGGCTAAGGTGAGTCCCGAGTGTCTTCTGTTTTTTTGTGATCTCTGTCTGCAAATGGGCACTTTTCAAGCGTAGGTTGTTGTAAGCTGCCCAGATTCATATGAGGTGGACGGCTATATAAATCAAAATAAATAATAAACTTGTTATTTAACAAGCATTATACTTATTATTGACTTATCCTCTGTTCTCACTGGGCTCCATTGGAATTTGTGCACTAAGGTCAGCCTGCTTCAGACTTCTAAGGGATGTGTATTGACTGAAGATGTGAGATATGCATTTACTATGTAAATGATTAGAAATATATATAATTTTATGATTATAATTCTAAAACAGTCCAAAATGCTGAGAGCCCCTTTTCTGAATGGAAAGCCTGGCTATCATTGAATAAATAAAATAATTAAAATATTGCCCCCTTTCCATCCAGAATTGAAAATTGTCCTTAGAATTGTCATCATCAGGGCATCTATGCAAGAAGGCATAATACTGATTTTAAAGGTTACAAGAAAATTAAAATGCAGAAGGAAAAAAGCATATTTTCTTACCTTTGCCAAATAAGTTTAATAATAAAAGGAAGAAAAAAAAGGAAGAAAAAAATAGGAATGTGCACAAACACTGTGTGTATGGGTGGTGGGTGGGAGGCAGTTAGGATATCTAAACCAGATGCGTGTCATTCATCATGATGGTTCAGCCTCTTCCAAAATGAAATACTAGAAGTAGCTGGACATTTCTCTATTGCACCATCTCTGAGCAAAGTGCTCAGGTACACTGACACCTAGTGGCAATTTATGCTCATTGCAACAAGCACAAATTTGAAAGGGAAGGAAGTAAGGCTCTGGGAAAGGCGGAGTTTGAGGGGTTTGCTTAACTGGGTTGACAGGGGTATAAATTAGGGCTACAAAAATATCCTAGGGTGATTGCGGCCTGTCTGACCAAGGAGGAAGGCATTACATCTGACTGGGTTACTGTTTTGTAGTTAATTGTATGAGGAAATAAAGCCACTAGGCAGTAACTTCATAAATCAGAAACAGGAATGCAGTGGTCTTCGAAAGTGATTGAACTGCATCGTTCATCAATTCCAGGCATAATTGCTAAAGCTCAGGCTAAATGGGACTTTAGTTTAAGAATGCCTGAAAGGCTACATGATCGGATCCCACCCAATAAGACAACCTTACATTCCTGTTCAAACATAAGACTTGTTGAGTTAAACAGGGGTTACTCCTAAGTAACTGAATATAACAGCAATGGGAAAAGTACTATTGTTACAAGGTTGTGTGCAGAAGCTAAGCTCTTTTTGTAGCTCTTATGTTCAAAATCCAATAGCACAGTCTATCATCTGAAAGCAGAAACACTGTAAAAATGTAGTGCACATGCCTTAAAGCAGGCTTAAAACAGCTGAGCTGATAAAACTCCCCTCCAAACGTTTAAAACCCTGGATTTCCTGCTCCTGCCCCTCTGGGTGATCTTTCCCCTCCCACTTTGTCCTCACACTACCACTGCAAATCTCAGCCGTGGCCATTTGCCAATTTTAATAAAATATGTTAGTCTGAAAAAGTTCTATCAAATTCTTTCTGATTTTTGATGTCAGATATAGCAGCCCAGGGTTGCAAAGTTATGCTACTTCTTTGAAATAAGTCCGCTTAAACCCAGGCTGAGTTCTTTTAGAAAGTATGCATAGCATAGGAAATTAGAAGAGCCGAGGTGGCGCAGTGGTTAGAGTGCAGCACTGCAGGCTACTTCAGCTGACTGCTAGCTGCGGTTCAAATCTCACCGGCTCAAGGTTGACTCAGCCTTCCATCCTTCTGAGGTGGGTAAAATGAGGACCCAGATTGTTGGGGGCAATATGCTGACTCTGTAAACCGCTTAGAGAGGGCTGTAAAGCACTATGAAGCGGTATATAAGTCTAAGTGCTATTGCTATTGCTATTGCTATTGCTATCATTAGCTGAAAACAACTAATTGGGATTTGACAGCTTTGTTCGAACAGTCCAGGAACAGCCAGTGTTGGTTCCAAATCATAACATTTGAGCGAGCTAGCATGCTAAGTAAGCAAAGGTCCATAATGTCCTGGCAATTCCAACCCAAAGAACGGAGCCCATTAACTGATGGACAGTAGAGCTGTCCCCCGTTGGAAATGATGGGCAGGTGGTGAACTGGAACCGAAGAAGCAGGCCAGCGAAGATCTGCGACACAATTAAGATGACTATATTTTGCAATCTTAAAGTTCCAGGACTCTTTCATTCGGGTAGCCAACGACCACGGAAATGTCAAGGATTCACAGTTGATGCATCCTCTGCACAACCAGGTCTGGCTGGATGGAATGATGGGCTTGATCCAGGAGCAGACACTGTCTCAGTCCAGAAAAGTTGTTCAAGTGCTGAAGAACATGACTGGGTGACTTCATGCTAGTTGAGCATTCTGAGGGCATGGTAGACATTTCTGCAGCACTTGACGCTGACTTAAAGGGAAGTGCCTCACACATTCCTGGATTTGATTTGGAGTAGGCCACCCTTCAATTAGATGCCCCATAGGTACAGTTGAGGAAATACCCAGGATAGGCACAACAGCCACTTGTTACTACATCGATGTTAGGGATACTCAGCTCATGATTGTTGATGGATTGCAAGAGTAGATTCTTCCACACTTCTGCTTTGGAGGTAACAACTAGAGCCATGATGGCGAACCTATGGCATGCGTGCCGGAAGTGGCACACAGAGCCATCGCCTGTTGCTCTTCCCGGGTTCCGGCGTGCCAGCCAGCTGATCTTCACGCACGCAGGAGTGCCAGAAACCAAAAGAGCAGCTGCCCGGTGCACATGCGCACGCCGGGAAGATGATCTTCCGGTTTCTGGCGCGTGCATGCGTGCCGGCCACCTGTGTTGTGGCTTGCCCCCGTCCCGTGCAGCTGCTCATGGATCCGGAAGAACAAGAACAGACCATAGGGTGGCAAGAGCAGTCTGTAGCTCCGGCACCGGAGTCCGAGACCGAAGAGGAAGCAGGGCCAGAGGACGATGCTCAATCAGGGCCTTCTGCACCTCCCCAGCAGGAGTTCAGTGACTCCAGTGAAGAAGAGGGGCCTCTGATTGATGCTAGGGCACGCAGGGCAGCTAGCCGGCAAGAGTGGCTTTGCAGAAGGAGGTCTACTCACAGGTAACCCTGCAGGCAGAGGGGCCACGCCCTAAGCCTATATAAGGTTGACTCACAACAGACCATTTTGCTGGAAACAACGGATGTCTTTACTGGGCTTCTGATTATTCTTCGGTGCTATCAGTTGAACGAACTCCAGTCCGGGCTCTCGGCCAATTCCAGCAATTTGAGGCAATTAAGGTCTTCATAATCTGTTTGTTTTGTTTTGTCTTTGAACTCCCGGCCAAAGTGTTTGTGAATGTTAACAAGCACTTTGGGGAGAAACTCTGAACTTGAATGATCACTGAGCCTTGATTAGTGATAAAACCTACTTTAGTTTGGACAAGTGTGTGTGTGTGTCGTTTCTGGGGGTTTGCTACGCTGGGTCACAACAACCTGGTTTCTGGCATGCATGCACATGCAAAGACCAGCTCGTGTGCCCAAAGACACAGAGAGGGGATCCCTGAGGTCGCTTCCTAGGGGAGCAGAGCTGTCAGCCAGGACGGGCAGGATGGGGCTTCCCTCCCTCCCTGCCCGAATGGGCTTCTTGTGCGGCCCCAGCCGTCCAGCCCACGGCACCGACGCGTGTCCGTGGTCCGGAGTGCCTGGCCGGCTCGGGCACCCCAGAAGAGCAGCAGTGGCAGCCGCAGGGCGAGGGGCAGGAGCGACCAGCCGGCCCCCGCAGCTGCTCCCCCACCAGCGAGCCAGGCCCTCAGCGATGTCTCCATGCGTGAGGAGCTGTGTTCTCCTCCAGCACCCCTGGGGCAGCTCGCTTCCCCGACAGCGGCTTCTCCTTCTCCTCCTCCAGCATCCCGGCCGGAATCGGCAGCACAAGAACCGCCACCGCCCCCTTGCCCGCCACCGAGAACAAGCCAGTACAGCCCCCCCCTCCCGTCACTTCTGCCAAGGGAGCACGACCACTTCCCGGCCGGCATGTCTCTTCCCCTGGTGCCGGACAGATGTTTCTCCTGTGCGGACTCAGCTCCTGCGCAGCCCCGCAGCCCCAGAAGAGCAGCAGCGGCAGCCTCAGGGTGAGGGGCAGCAGCAACCAGCTGGTGGGGGAGAGGTGAGGGGGCGGCGGCGGTTCTCCTCCAGCATCCCAGCCAGAAGTGGCAGCGTGAGAACCGCCCTCGCCCCCGGCCAGCCGACCACTCCTGCCCCTCGCCCTGCCACTGCCGCTGCTGCTGCTGCTCTCTTGGGGCTGCGGGGCTGTGCAGGAGCTGAGTTTTTCCTGGAGGAACGTCTGTCCGGCGCCGGGGTAAGAGGCGCGCCGGCCAGGAAGCAATCGCGCTGTCAGGCCGAAGCCATTTTCTTTAGATCTTTGGCCTGCCACACTTTATATTAGTTTAAAATGTATTCCTTGCTGTGGGAATTTGGGAGGGGCAGTTGCATGAGGGATGACTGCATGTAGCCACAACAAATTCCTTCTAGATTGTCAAGGTCATCCTTTGTCCTGCACCTGAACAGAGGAAGGTGGAGTTCCAACCAAGCACCAGAGGATGAAGCAATGAAGATTGGTTCATGTGATGGACTTGGGGGAGTGGGGAAAAAGGGTTGAACTTTAAACTGGGTGGAGAAATCCCTGGAGCTTCAGTTTCGGGATTCTCCAGCCGTGCTGACATGGCTCTGTCAATAAATTGGATTTTTGAGGAACGCTTTGCCTCAGACTCTGATTTAAATGCAGATGCTATTTGGAACCCTGACATCCATGTTCTATGGAGAATTTCTCCATTTCTCCAGAGATGCCAAGAAAAACGGGCAGAGATTCACCAGTAGACAAGATGAAGAGCAAGAAATGCCATCTCCCTTCTAATGCTTAGACCTCATGGATCAACTCTCCCAGCTGCCCCAACCTTGGGGCGCTGGTCGGGGTCCTGCGCCCCAGCACCGTCCCGGCAACGGGCGGTGCGAAGACCCAGGGAAGATGGAGGAGAAAGGTCGAGCCGCCGCGGAGCGAGGAGAGGACGATCCCACGAAAAGGATCAGGATCCACTACTCCCCCTCCCCGGAGTTCGCAGCTGCCATGGAGGCCGCAGAGAGGGAACGCCAGTCGGGGGCTCGTTGCAGACTGCCGGCCCCTGAGCCCCTCTCTCAGATGGAGTGGACCTGTCAGGGAACAGTTGGAGGGTTGAGTCCTCCCCCCCAGCGAGCGTGGGAGCCTCACCTGGGCTCGGGAGTGATCACGGCCCAGGAGTGGAGGCAGCAGAAGATCCTACTCACTGGCCGGCCCGACGGCGAGGGATCCCAGCCGCTGGCTCGCAGCCAATCGCTGTCGGATCTCCACGACCTGTTCGGCCGCCTAACCGTAAGTTGGACTAAACCCCAATCGGGACCCGAAGCCACTAGATGGAACCTGGCCCAGCCCACGTTCTCCTTCCCAAGGAAGCGTCGGGGACCCCAGTCGAGTGGGGACACCGCCTCACCCCATACCACAGCCAGCGGGACCCCGGGGGGACCCTCCAACCGGAGTGAAGCCCACGTGGACCACCACTCACCCCGAGCCACGGGCTACCCACCACGCTGGCCTGGCGAGCCCGCCTCTAAGGGAACAGAGAGCGTGGAGGCCGCAGCCTCCGGCCCAGCAACCAAGCCTCGGCATGGTGCCGCCATGGCAAGCCCCTCCTGGGTGGGCCTTCTTCCCCAGAGTGGGATGGGCGCAATGTCAATGGACGCCCGGAGCCCCTCTGCCACCAAACGTTGCGCAGGGACTTGGGACAGCACAGCAACCTACCGCTGGGGCCGCAGGCCAACAGATGCAGCCAGGAGGGGGGCTAGTCGGGGGGCCCCCACAGCCAGCAGCCATTCTGCCAGCCGCGCACGTGCCAGACGCCACCCCACCGGCCCGAGAGCCACCTCCCCGGTGCTGTCAATGGACGCCCGGAGCCCCTCTGCCACCAAACGTTGCGCAGGGGCTTGGGACAGCGCAGCAACCTCCCGCTGGGGCCGCAGGCCAACAGATGCAGCCAGGAGGGGGGCTAGTCGGGGGGCCCCCACAGCCAGCAGCCATTCCACCAGCCGCGCACGTGCAAGCCGCCGCCCCACCGGCCCGAGAGCCACCTCCCCGGTTCCGGGCACCGTTCGATGGGGATCCCAAAAAATTGGCCTACTTCCTCCACCGCGTGTGGGCTTATGTGGACGAGTATGGCACACGATTCCAGTCTGACAGACAGTTAATCAACAAGATAACCGAGGGGATGAACGAGGCGGAGGCAGCCGAGTGGGTGGCCGAGCTACATGATGAAGCAGCCCCCGAGCTAGATCATGCGGACGAAT
>QLTV01004104.1:1171237-1182405 GCA_003457575.1 Thermophis baileyi | reverse complement strand
TATTTAAATGCCGTCTCTCACTTTTTTCCCTCAGGGCTTTCAAAGCCTGAGGTCATGCATCATATTAATCTGTTTCACCTTGTTTGCTTTGAATATGCCCCAATAGTTGGGTGACACAAGGCAAAACCAATCTAACAAGACTGGAACAATAATTGTTAGGCCTGTCAAAACTGGCGGCCCACGGGCCGGATGCATCACACACAGGCCACGCCCACCCCGGCTCTATTTTTAAATATGTCTTTAAAGCAGCCTGTCAAAACTGGCGGCCCACGGGCCGGATGCATCACACACAGGCCACGCCCACCCCGGCTCCGCAAAGGCAAAAAACTTTGTGATACGTCACGTGACGCAACTGAGTTTTTGACACCTGTGTCATAGACCATAAATAATAGCAATTTTGCTTTCAAAACCTGGTGTGAACTCATCCAACTGCCGCAGTTATCACTTTTCTTTTGCATAACTGTTGCTTCTTTTTTATTATTATTATTATTTTTATTATTATTATTTATTAAATCTGTATGCCGCCCAACTCCCAAGGGACTCTTGAACCTTCTTGAACCTTCTTGAACCTTCAGTTGCAAGCTTCTTTCCAAAAAGAGGACTTTTGATTTTGAGAGGTGGGGGTCTGCTGGAGGCTAGCTCCTGTGCATTGTACACATTGCTATGTATCCTGTCTTCTGCACAATGGCATTTTACTTGTGTGGACCTCCTGAATAGCATTTTCCATATTCTGTCCTTTTGCAGCAAAAATCCTCACTCTTTCTTTTCTAGAAGAAAATAAAAGAGGTTAATCCTTCTTCCCAAAGCAAGAGTGGCCAGTTTTTCTCAAAGCAAAAAATCCTTCTTCCCAAAGCAAGACTGGCCAGTTTTTCGTTTTTTCTTTTTCTAGGTCCCTGAGGGCTTCACTGCTGTGATGAGTGCAGTTACCAGGGAGAAGCAGAAGGGAAACACTTTCCTCTTTGAGATGCCTCATCCTATCCCTTCTTATTTGGTGGCCCTGGTCGTTGGGGACATTGTTTCAGCAGAAGTGGGACCAAGGTAAAAGGCTGCTGCAAAGATACCTGTCATCTTAATCCAAGAGGGATAATCGAGATCACTCTTTCTCCAGTTGAATCCTAGGAAGGGAACTGCAATCCAGCTTCCCTGGAGACTGGGGGATAGTTGAGCAAATGCTGTTCTTGCTATCAAGTGGGAGTAGTGGAGCACAGGGAGAAGCCCTTATTCCAGGGGTGTCAAACTCAAGGCCCGCAGGGCAGATTCGGCCCGCGACGGGGCCGTCCTGGTCTACCCAATGCGAAGAGGAAAGATCACGCCAGCGTGGCTTTGGCCTGGTCTATCCAGTGCGAAGAGGAATGATCAGGCCAGCGTGGCTTCGGCCCGGTCTACCTAATGCGAAGAGGAAACATGCCAGCAGTTTGGGGAGTGGCGTCAAGCTGGCCACGCCCACCCAGTTGGCCACTCCCCCCCAGCCCCCCCCCCCCCCGAGGTCAATCACAGCCCTGATACGGCCTTCAATGAAATTGAATTTGACACCCCTGGTTTATAGCGTCCTTTAAATCAGAAAAAAAAGTACTAATAAGTAGACGGCTCAAAACTGTCTCTTCGGGCCCCCCGCCCATTTGGCCCCCCCCGCCCACCCCCCCCCCCCCCCGAGGTCAATCACAGCCCTGATACGGCCTTCAATGAAATTGAATTTGACACCCCTGCCTTATACCTTCCCCCCTCCCACTGGCCTTTTTCTTTCAAAGTGGCTTCTTACTACACTCTTCTCTAACAGATTTGGATAGCCTTCAGATTCGATTCTGAATAGATGTTGCAAAGCTTGCAGAGGCACAGATGCAGCTTTTGAGTGCAGCTGTTTAAAGCATCCACATATTTCCCCAGGACCATGTGGCAACAGCAATATAATCTTGCTCTTCAGCATTATTCAGTACAAGCCTTTTTAACTGGGTAGTGAGGAGTGCATGTGTGCGCAAATTGAGATTTGCATCAGGCCCTGAATATGATCAGCCAACACTTAAGAAGAATAAAATAATTGTTTTCTGTTTCTAAACTAAAAGCCATGTTGCACTTTGCTTATTTCTGCCTGATCCTGAAATTTTGGACACATTTTACATTTAGTTGTATTTTTTATATTTATTCTGTGTGGGAACTGATTAAAAATGGGGCTGTTCCCTGCTCGAATGGCTCCATTGCTTCTTGTCTGATACAGAATATGCTCCATTGGCATCCAAGGGTACACAACAATGTGTGTTGTGCCTCCCTGCTTACAGGGTTAGGGATGTTCTCATCCCTCTTAGGCTGATCTCCCTGCTTTTCCCCCAGGAGTCACGTCTGGGCTGAGCCCTGCCTGATTGAGGCTGCTAAGAAAGAGTATGACGGTGTGATTGAAGAATTTCTTACCACTGGAGAGAAGATTTTTGGACCATACGTATGGGAAAGGTACCCCTTTTATTAGTGAACCTGTTTCAAAAAAGGAAACATTCCCAGGAAAGCATCCATCTTCCCAAAGAGAAGCACAGACAGAGATACGTCTGTTTTTCACCAAAAGAAAAGGGAGGGGGGTGCAATTGGAGCTCCCTGCATCCCCAAGTCTGGTGTTGGGGCAGCTCCTAAAACAGTGCTTCCCACCAATCGGCACTTGAAGAAGTGTGAAGAATACATGAATCTGGGAAAGATCCATGCCTTGTATGTCCATCTCTTGAATTAAACTTCTTGCTTCATCTGTCAGCTGCTTTTCAAAGGGGAAAAAAGCTTTGCATCACTCAGAGATGCTCACATAGCACTCAGTTGTAGCACAGTTCCCAGAAAAATTATGTTTTGTTTAATAAGTTTAAGTATGCCAAAACCTTTTTTGCTTTTGAGTCCGAAATGCTGCACAGTTCTACCTCAATGTAAATCTCTGGCCCCAAAATGCTCAATGCAACAACATTGGATAAATACCCAGATAAATACTAGGAGGAGAATTTTAAAAAGGCAGCAGAGTCATTTCTCATTTAAGAGAATGGGACTGGTGCAACCATCGGAAGCTTAGCAAGATGAAATGCCTGAGAAGTCTGGTATACATTTGTTTTAAATTTGGATTCTGCTAGCTGAAATTGGCAGGATAACCTCAACCTTGCAATGTTGTATATAAGAACATATTATTCTCCTGACTAATGCTTTCTTTTTTTTTTTTTTTTTTTTTTTTTTTTTTTTTCTATTTTCTTTTTTTTTTTTCTTTTTTTCCTTTTTTGGGGTTTTATTATTTTTTTTTTTTTTTTTTTTTTTTTTTGGCTTTTGATAGATACGATGTCCTGTTTATGCCTCCCTCATTCCCATTTGGGGGGATGGAAAACCCCTGTATCACCTTTGTGACCCCCTGCCTTTTGGCTGGGGATCGTTCCCTGGCAGATGTGATCATCCATGAAATCTCACACAGTTGGTTTGGAAATCTGGTCACCAATGCCCATTGGGGGGAATTCTGGCTGAACGAGGGTTTCACCATGTATGCCCAGAGGAGGATTTCTGCAGCACTCTATGGTGAGTGGCCGATAATCAATGCCCAGGGCGGTGGGTATAGTTTGGCCTTCTCCATCCTTGCAACCTTCAGGTATGTTTGGCTGGCAGAGTATCTACATTCTGTTTTCAGCATTAAATAGAAGGAGTGTTATCAAGCTGTATCTAAGTGATTCAACTGCCTAAAAGAACTATGCTGTATACCTCTTAAATGCACCCAATGGACTTTTAGATATCTACCTTGAGAACTGGCAAGCTGAATTAGTTTATGGTTCAATATATGTCCCCGTTGAGAGAAGGGGGTTCAGGGCTTTTGTTTTTATTGCAATAGGATTATTATATTATTTCCAATAGGATTTGCCTTGCCTGGCAAAGTTGTACCAGTGCATTCTTGTGTCCCTGTGGCTGCTCTCCTAATAGCCATGTCCTAACTATGGTTGTCAGTTGATTCCAGAGCACCAAGGTGGCAGTTTTTGTTTTATTGGCTTGGCAGTTGCCAGAGACTTCATAACCTAAGTTGTTCCTGTTGGTTTCCCCTAAAATCAGGTGCTGCTTATACTTCCTTGGAAGCTGCTACTGGGAGAGCTTTGCTTCGTCAGCACATGGACAATGTTGGGGAAGAGCATCCTCTCAACAAGCTCAGGGTGAAAATCGAACCAGGTCTGTATTGATCTAAAGCAGTGGATTTTTTTTTATTTTTTATTTTGCAAACTAGGCAACTTTAATATGTGTGGACTACAACACCCACAATTCCTGTGTTGTCTTCAACTCCCAGAAATCATAGCTTCCATAGTTCACTCTGGATTGTAGGTCTTGGTGACTCGTCCTTTTAGCAGGAAGCCAACCCTTTGTCTCTTATCCATCTCTCTCCCAAGAGGATCAGTTATGGGAATATTTGTCACTACGTTCATTTTAATTTGTCAGCAGGACTCTTATTCTGAAATGTTGTGACTTATTCTGACTCTTATTCTGACTCTTATTCTGAAACAGCCGCTGCTACCATGTTGCGGAGAAAAATAATTAGAGGTGAAATGAATCTTGTTTCCCCCGCTCTCAATCCTCATGAATAAGACCGGAGTCCAGGAAAGAATAAAAGTAATATATTTCATATATTACAACTGAGAGATACTTCTTAAATATTTGCCATGCTGAATTCTATATTTGATTATTTCTAGTGTGGTTACTCTTCCCACAATAACAAGATGATTGGTTTTGCTATTTTCAGCTGAAATATTTGTTCCTTTCAGGTGTTGATCCTGAAGATACATATAATGAAACTCCTTATGAAAAGGGCTACTGTTTTGTCTCATACCTTGCCCATCTTGTGGGAGATCAGCCTAAGTTTGATGCTTTTCTGCAGGTACTATGTGTTAGCCTGGAATTTGTTTGTACTTTGTAGATGTCTCAGTGTGTATTTTCAAAGTATGCTGCTTTGTATTGTGTTTAGAAAGATGCGTACAGTTCAGATCTTTGTATCTCACCATATATTCTGATTAGACTATTGTAGATCAGGTAAAGATACAGAACCGTAGAGAGGATGAAAATTTTGCTGGAGATATATGATTGTAGTGCCAGGGACATGAAAGAAGTGTAAAAAATTATGCAGGGGGGGGGGTTTAAAAAACTTTTTTGGCTTGACAATGAGCGGCCTCTTTATTCTCCCCTATTGAAGGGAGGTAAAAGACATTGTTCACTATGAGATTTGCAGTCACCTCAATGGTTACCAATTTGATGGCTTTAAAAGGAGATTAGACAGATCCAAGTTCAGTTTGCTTTTGGTGTCAGTTGCTGAGAAAAATGGGTAAGGAAGTGAGTGCTATAAGAATCATATTCTGTGGTAGGAATTCCTTAAGCAACTCTTTACAAATACACACTTGTGAAGAGAATGTTGGAATACACAGACCTATGCCCTAATCCAGCATATCTGTCTAAATTCATTTGTGACTGAACCAACAGCTTTTGGAGCATGGTTGCATCATGCCATTCAGTTAAATGAGTGTTCCCAAGCAAATCAGAGTTCGTTTTGCTGTTATAATACAGCTTGGATTGAAGCAAGAAGTTCCCAAAGCTAAGATGCTAGGGTAGCAAGCTAAATTTTTTGTGCTGCCTCTCCAGCAAAAGTCATTCTAAAAAGTCATTGGCTGCATAAATTGCGCATAGAAAGTCTTCAGTGTTACCTGGTTTTTAAGAAATGGCAAGCCAATAAAGTAAGCAAGTATGTCTTCCAGATGACGTGGAAAGGTGGCTTTTCAAGTTTTGAAGGTTTGGGAAATGGAAATGGTGATGAAGTTTCTTTTAAAGCTGAGATATGTAGTTCTCACACTAAAACCAAAGAGGTAGAAATAAGCTGAACTTGAATTAGGCAAGGTAGTGTTATATGCAAAGAACTTTTGTGAGACATTGATAAAGAATGGCTGAAAGGCCAGAGATGAACCAGCAGATCTCAAAGTAATTCAGGCTAGTTTCTTTTTGTGGCAGGCATATGTGAACCAGTTCAAATTTCAGAGCATCACAGCCGATGACGCCCTCAACTTCTACTTGAAATATTTCCCAGAATTGAAGAAGCGAGGGATGGACACCATTCCAGGTCAGCAAAGACATTATAGCTTAAAAAAAAAAACATTCAGAATTGCCACAAGGCTTTGACCAGCTGAAATTTTTCAATTTTTCCTAACTCTAGGTAGCAATTCCTTCCAGAGCCCTCCGGACCATTTTGAACTCAATTAGCTGCATGTTTTCCTGTTTCCAGTTGCTAGAATAATTCAATTCTGCTGAGTTATTCTACTCTTTTGCCCTCTGCTCCCTCTGGTTGTATTTTTATTGGAGATTGTGTGCTAGTTCCCATAAGCTAAAAACAGCAAATGCTGTCTTTAAAGGTTCTGACAGCAGTTCAGGTCAGAATAAAGAAGTCAGTTGGACAATATCCTGCCTTGGTTCCTGGAAAAAGGCCTTGTGGCAATACTGCTGAACTCTGCAGCAGCTGTATAGTGAACATTCACAGAAAATGCTCTTATAATAAGTCAGACAACTGCTCTGTCAGCAGCAATTCCAAGGCTGGAGGGAGGAATAATTTGCAGACATGATGCATGAAGGATTATCCTCAGGTCTGCAAATTATGTGTACAGTTGCAGGTGCTCTGCTCCCACCATATATATATAGAAGGCTTGCAGTCCAGAACATTGTCATTGTGCCAAATATTAAGTGTTTCTGATAACAGGAACATTCTTAATCATACAAATACAGCTTTAGCCCTAAGAAGAGGTTAACAGATTGTTTTTAAAACTTTGTTCTTTCTTAGTCACTTAGTTTCTCACAAATTATTATTTGGTTTAAAACTTCCCCAAAGTACTTACGCAAAATTGGAAATTATGACAATTGAAATCTTACACATTTGAGGAAGGCAGTTGAAGAGAACATGCTTAAGGAAGTGTACACATTGCAAACAAACGAAGTCCCAATGCCCATTTCTTCCTAAATTAAAATAGCCTGGGAGAACATGTTTAATTAGGAAACATTAGGGACGAGAGGCTTTTAAGTGCCTATTGGATCCTCTCTTTTTCTGCTTCAAGTTTATTCCTGAATTAAAGGAATGAGTAAGGAGGTGGTATCAATGAAATGGCATGTAGGGAATATATTCTACCAATCTACATTGCTTCTTATCTAAGGAAAAATACACAAAATGCTGTTATTTATAAAAACATTGGCAATTGGCAATGTACTAAGCGATTTTGCTTCTAATGCCACCTTGAATGTTTCTTAAATAGAACGCACAGATTACAAATCTGTGTAATGAAGCATGCATCTTGCCCAAAGACAAGACATCAGGAAGCACATTTATTTAGGGAATCTATCTTTAGTCTGTAGCAGACCACAGAATTTTAAAGCAGCAAGGCATCAAGATGTTGTAAGTCTAGACCAATATATGGCATGCCATTTATTCTTAAAAGAATCCTAATCCTCAGGGGACAACTGATTCTTCTTCAGGATGTGGTAATTTCAGTTTGAGTGTGAATCAAAATAAATGAACATAGATTCATGTGAATATTTGAGTACATGGACTCCAGCTGTTGATATGTTGCTTTGTTTGAAATTGGACCCAGTGTGCCTATTCTGACATCCCAGAGAAACTAAAAGCCTGATCTTGTGAGTTGCTTGCTGGGACATCATGAATGACCGTAGTTTTTAGGTGGTTTTTTTGTGTGTGTGTGTGTGTGTGTGTGTGTGTGTGTGTGTGTGTGTGTGTGTGTGTGTGTGTGTGTGTGTGTGTGTGTTTTGGTGTGTGCTAGTAAAAAAAAATCTCTTGGGCACAGATGGAATAAGAACTGGGATAATGTACTGTTGTGGTTCTGAAGAACTTCAGAAATTAAATAGTGTTACTGAAACCTTTAGTAGCAATTTCACTCATTACTGATATAGATTCCAATATCAATATCTAATAAGCATATTTCCCCCCCCTTTCCCTTTCTTCCTGTGGCAGGTTTTGAATTTGACCGATGGCTGAATACACCTGGTTGGCCACCATATCTCCCTGATCTTTCACCTGGAGAGGAGTTGATGAAGCCAGCAGAGAAACTGGCAGAACTCTGGGCATTTCCTGACCACAATATGGAGGCAATTAGAGCACTAGATATCTCTGCATGGAAGACCTACCAGCTGGTTTATTTCCTAGATAATATCTTGAAGAAATCTCCTCTGCCAGATGGTAAGACACTTTCTGCTAAAATGAAGGATTGACCACAGCTCTATAAGGAAGCTCACATAATGGGGTGCTAGTGGGCAGTTCCAGGAACTAGATTGCCTGGGTAATGGGTATGATGGACTTTTAGGCACAGAAAGATCCTGGAATTTGCCTTTCCTTTGACAGTGATTACAATTTTTTTTAAAAAAGTAGCATTGAAACAGGTAACCATGCTAGTTATAGAAATACAAAAATCTTATGGCACTTGAAAAATCAATAGAAGCACTTGACAAAGCAGAAAGCATGGGTATATTGAGGAGATGAAATGGGAATCTGGAGTGCTTAATATACAATAAGTAATCTGACAAGTGCTATCAAATATGTATAAAAGGTAAGCACTGTGACTATTAAAAATGAAAGAATGTCATTGTCTAGAGCTCCATGAACAATTCTCTCCTGAGGAAAAAAAATTAACTTGATTGTCCTTTCATATTAAGGGCATATTGAGAAGATGAGCGTCTTGTATCCTAAGATCTCTAAAGCACAGAATGCTGAGCTGCGTGTTCGTTGGTCCCAAATTGTCCTCAAAAATAATCATGAAGCAGGGTTTGATCAAGTGAAAGACTTTCTTCGCAGCCAGGTTGGTGCTTGATGTTGCTGTATTTCCTAGAAACACAAAACTGCTGTAGCTTTGTCAGAATCTTCTTTTCTGTTTCTATCTAGCAACAGATAACTGTCTTATTATTATTAGAGTCCTAATCTTGTCTATTTCTTAGATACAAAATCCTTGTTATCACCGTTCAGCTCTCTTTCAATATACTAAACACTGCTGTAACTGGAAAAGAAATGTGGCTCACTAGTATATCTTGTAACAGTTTGGAGATAATTGCTACCTTCCTAAAAATTTCAGGACGTTATTAGCTTATCAGTAAGTTACTCTGTTTTTATTCCAGGGAAAACAGAAGTACACCCTTCCCATCTACCGGGCCATGATGAGTGGCTCAGAAACAGCTCAAGCATTGGCCATGGAAGTATTTTTGTCCACTGCTTCACAGCTCCATGTTAATGTTCAGAACTATGTTAAAAAGATCTTAGGTTTGAACACTGAAGAAAGCTAGGAAGAAAGCTGCAAATACAAACCAGTTTGTATGAATGGCTGTGAGTGATCTGTGGGATTAAAGGGTAGAAGAAATAAAGGCTATTTTCAAAACTTTTGCTGGTATACAGGACTGATTTCAATCTGCTTTTGATTTAATGCTGGAAATTTCAGATTAAAGGTCCCCAAAGGTAATCTTTACTCGTGGATAACCTGCTGGATAAAAGAACTTTGTGTTTTTCTTTATAAATTTTGAAAATTAAAAAATACAAATGTTAACATGTTTCCAAGTAAATTAAAAGATAGTAGCAATGTGCTTATTTCAATTAAAAAGAGCTATCATTTGATATTGGCTCTAATAAATTTTTATGATTTTTCACTTCTTTGAGTTGTGTGAGAATTCATTTATTTTGTAGCATTTGTACACTGATCATTCCTAGATTTTTTTCCCTTGTCTCTTGCTACAAGTTTTAAGTTAACATCACTTGCATCAGTTACACTGCTGGGCAGAGGAATTCCTCTCACAAATATGAAGGCTGTAGTTGGCAGGGTCACCTTTTTTTCTGGAGTCCTTCCTTACTTATGCCCATGGAAACAGCTAGTGCTGTTCTCACTAATAGGCCCTAAAACAGTCCTAGCTGGCTATAGTTTTAAAGATGTTTGACCGAGACCCTTTTATTTTGCTGAAAAAGACACAAGATAATAATCCAGTTGAATGCTAGAAAAAAATAAACAGTAAACACAGTTTAACAGCAGAAGCAAATATCCTCTACAGCAGCGGTTCTCAACCTGACCCCTTTGGGGGTCGAATGACCATTTCACAGGGGTAGCCACGCACGTTAGCCCGCCATCTTGGTGCCACCGTCACTGCAGGGGTGAAATACTCCCGGTTCGGCCGTGCCTGCGGGTCGCTGGATAGCCGGTAGCGACACACTAAGGCTTGAAAAAATGTTACGATTTAAATCATGAGTTAAGTCTTGGTGGTCCGTGGCCATTATCCATGGCCACCAAAGGTCTGTGGTGAAGAAAAGGTTGAGAACCACTGCTCTACAGGATGCATTCAAGTGGAGGTTGGACAACTATGTGTCATGACTGATACTTTAGTTTGGTTTCCTACATGAACAGTATCCTGGATTTAGCTTTCTAAATGGCTGCTTCTAACTCTGAATTTAATCTATGCCTCAGTTCTGTGTACCTCCCCCACTTCCCTGCAGGCCTTCAGTGATAAATATCTACAGGTTAAGATAATTTCTATCACCTTATTTTGTCAATTCATGTTGACAAAGCTTTGGAAATAGGTGGAATTGGGTTCTTTGTCTGGCCGAGCTCCATGATTTCTATATCTTTCTCACCCAACCCCTTATTTTTTTCCCCTTTTCTCATATGTAGGGAACTTTTAAAATAACTATGATTCTTTCCAACCTTTTGTGGAAAGAAAATTGTTTCATGAGGATTCACTGTTAAGGAATTGTGCAGAGTAACCTCTGGGCCCTGAAGGTTTGCACAGTTCACCGTAATGTTGCAGTAGATATGAGTAATGATTCAGTCAATACACAGATACGTTAAAGTGTATAAAAGTAGTTTACTTAAAGAAATAGCACAGTCCAAATAACAGTCCGAATCATACACGTTCTATCAGTCAGTATTCAGAAGTACAGTAGTCTTCTTACCAGTCTTTCTTTGTCTTAATCATCAAACAAAGATTCTCTCCTATCACAGATAGTTAGCTACACACAGAGCTTAATTGCAGACACGAAGTCACTCAGCAAAGAATCAGCAAAAGAGAGAGAGAGAGAGAGAGAGAGAGAGAGAGAGAGAGAGAGAGAGAGAGAGAGAGAGAGAGAGAGAGAGAGAGAGAGAGAGAGAGAGAGAGAGAGAGAGAGAGAGCTCAACATG
>QLTV01004104.1:1140683-1153560 GCA_003457575.1 Thermophis baileyi | reverse complement strand
GACCTTTTCTTCCTCTCCACAGTCTTCTGTTCAAACACTAACTAGATCCAATCCTGCTTAGTTCAGAGCAGATGAAAAGTCATTTAATTTGGAATAACTCCGTGCTGCAGTATATTATAATGCCGTAGCAGTTGCTTTTATATATGTTACAACTAATTACACAAACCTATCTCTCTGGATTTTGCCTCGTCATACAGATATTTGATTTATCTCCTACAGTGGCATGTCTTCCATATTAAACTACTTCCCTTTTTCTTCTTCAACAATAGGGGGGGGGCAATATAAGGGTTAGAAATCCAGCATGAACTCAATTCAGACTTGTGACAACATTCGTTAGGAAGTAAGACCTCTTGGAGTCATTGGCACTTGCAATCTCATTAAATAGTCATAACATAAGGGTAAATATGCCACTGATTGCATAGGAATGGGACTTAGTTTCAACTTACTGAAATCCCATGATTTCCAGTAAAAAGCATGCCCTAATTCTATATATAACTAACATAAAATCAGTTTAGTCATACTCCATTGGAATTATTTCCAGGTAAAGGTATCTATAATTGCATCCTTGACACTGCCGAAGTATTGTTGTGTCCCTAACCAAGAAGCCAGATTTGTTGTGGAAAGCAGCACACCAGAGGACATAAGTGTTGCTTAGTTTGCTGGAAAAACTTTGACTTCAGCATTTGACTGCGAGGGATTCTTAAACAGGAGACAGTAGCCTTGTCAGCCACCTTCATCTATGAATTTGGCCATTCCTGATCTATAATGGTGTGTCTGTCACCTTCAAACCCTATCTGACACCCTCCACTGGAATGGCAGGAGGTAGCTGCCCCTATCAAACCATTTATATAGCTCTATTCTTAGCAGGGCTGGGAAAAAGCAGGGTGGTTTATTGCTTTGATGAGCAAACAAACACGAGTGATAGGAAAGGTAGAAAAACATCGTCCTGAGTGAAACTGGCATAGGCCCTGCCAGGGCTTCTCTGGTAATGATTAAACTATCTGCCCAGATTTCCCGGCAAGGTAGGCTGGCATTGACCCAGGTGGCACAATATGCAAATTCCCTAGGCGGGAGTTGAGTACCTGTGCTTGGAATTCCCCTAGAGGCGGAGATCATGTTACAGGAGAGGCGCCCTATAAAGGCCCAGCGATGGGGAGGGGCTGAGTTATACTCAGGAGGGGATCACAAATACCAGGGCACAGGTGAGCAGGAGCAACTGAACACTCTCTGCTACTTTTTTTGCCCGACTCCTGTGTGGATTAACCGCTGCTGCAGCACCTGCCTGGTAGGTACAAAAGGAAGATGGTATATTCGTTTTGTGGATGAGCAGAAGGATGGATGTAGAATAGCTGTGTCTGCTCGGTATTCAGCTCCGTTCTTGTTCAAGATGTTGTGGCAGCATCTGAAGTGCATTTTATTTAGTTCCTTATTTGATGCATATATGTATATATATATATATACAGAGTATATATATACAGAGTATATATATACAGTATATATATATATATACTCTGTATATATATATACAGAGCCCTGCCCTATTCCACAAGCTTCAGAGAAGATACTGAGTGCATGATCAGTTCATGAGCTTACCAATGTATCTGATTGCCTGGTGGTGGAACCAAAATGCCTGATCAAAGAAGCTTTTGTCCTGCTCTAGACAGTCAGTTTTTCTGTTTCTATGGACTCAGATGATGCTTTCAGGCAAGGTCCCCCCCCTCCCTCGCATCATCAGTCTCTCTTGATTCCTGGAAATGTA
Organism: Thermophis baileyi; assembly: GCA_003457575.1. NCBI lineage: Eukaryota > Metazoa > Chordata > Lepidosauria > Squamata > Dipsadidae > Thermophis > Thermophis baileyi. The sequence goes on along the minus strand of QLTV01004104.1, from coordinate 1,151,801 downwards.
CAGGGAGGGGGAGGCAGAGTTTGAACCTTTGCCTGGTAACCCTCCTATGTTTTCCCACTATTTTTTTTCTTTTGGGGGGGGGGGGAGTGAACAACAGCGATGGAATAGCTGCACAATATCTTTGGATGGTTAGGTTGAGAAGCATCCAGAAAAATATCTAGTGGTTTAGTGTTATACCATCAAGCAATTTGCAATTTTCTGGCAAAGGGAGGATAGGCTGTGGCTGGTTTCTCTGGCAATTTTCTTCTATATTTGATGTATTTTCAATTTTGGTCTATGGATCTAAAGGGATAGGGCTCCCATCTGACCTGGAACTCTTAAAGTCTATAAACAAGATGAAGGGTGGGAGAGCAAGTGATAAATGATAATGCCTGAAAAATGTAAATTGAAGCGAGCAAAGTTCAAGAAATAATTCATTTCTGAGAAATCAGAACCTTTTCTCAGATAAATGGAGAATTATTTAAATTTGATAAGAGGGTTGTTGAATGTATGCTGTCTGATAACAAAACAGGGACCATGCTTAGAGGTTATTTTTCATGGAATGTGGGCTAAACGTTCATATATATACAGTATGAAGGTAGAGGGATCTCTGTCTAGGAAAAATAACTTCAAAATGCAATCCCTAAAAGTTCATGTTATTAAAGAACTTTTGAAGTGATAATTGTTCTCCCGCCCCTCTTTTATGTTGTTGCTGTATTAGCCAACTCTAGGGAGCAGGGATGGAAATGGGATGGAATGCAAGTGTAAAGTTATTTCTGTGGCTTCTCCAAGCAAACAAGTTAAAATACTGGTAAAATGAGAGTTGCGATATATGTGGATTTGTTGACAGACCTTTTTGTCTAGAACATCGTCCTTCTGTGAGAAGGCTTCCCCTTGGATATTTCTGGAAAGATCCTGCCTATTAGGGTAGCTGTTCCGTACTTGGTGATTTCTAAAATTGCTTGATTAGAAGTTCCACTCATTTGGAAGTATGATGGGCAGTATGATGGGCATGGTGACCAATCTTATCTAGAGGGCATTAGTTTGGGTGAGACAATGCAAGGGCTTGAAAGACTGCAGAAAATATGAAGAAGAACTAGGAACCAGGAGTTACTATTGCATAACAAATATGTGCAAAATGTTAAAGAAGAAAAAAATGCAGGTGATTCATGCTCCCCCATGCTTATTGTGCTCTCCATTTTGGTCCAAATCTAAGAGTTTCCATTTTCTGACAGAAAATTCCATGGCGGGATCTTGTGAAATCAGCAACCTCATCTCTAATTATATCAGTGCCATGTACCAGCCAGAGGAGGCCCCACCAGACCCCGATCTGCTAACTCACCTTGTTGAAGATGACAACCTAACTCTTGTTCTGAGTAACGCAAACATGGCAACTGAGACAACAGGTAGCTGTCCTTAATCTGATGGTGCAAGGCGAATAGGCAACTGAATAAAATTAAAAAGAGGGCATCTTATATCTAGAACGGATTTTGGAATTCTGTTTTATTGGCCTTGGAGCCTAAGTTTCTGTAGCCAATGGATTTCAATGCAATACTTGGGGAATTTGAATAAGCTCTTTAACCATTACTAGGTTAATGCGTTGAAATGCTTTGAACATTTGACTTAGAACTTAGAATAACTTTAGTGTCACTTTAAATGTACACTAATCGGATACATTAAAATGAAATTTCATATACAAATTATTATGATGATCTACAGGGCAACAGGTTGGGGAAGGCTGGCTTAAAACCTTGCAGAGCCAAAAGGCCAATTGTAATATCTCTATACAGGTAGTCCTCGACTTACGACCACAATTGAGCCCAAAATTTCTGTTGTTAAGTGAGACATTTGTTAAGTGAGTTTTGCCCCATTTTGCAACCTTTCTTTCTTCAGTTGTTAAGTGAATCGCTGCAGTTGATAAGTTAGTAACCCGGTTGTTAAGTGAATCTGGCTTCCCCATTGATTTTGCTTGCCAGAAGGTCACAAAATGGGATCACATGACCTTGGGACACAGCAACGGTCATAATTATGAACCAGTTGCCAAGCATCTGAATTTTGATCATATGATCATAGAGATGCTGCAAAGGTCATAACTGTGAAAAACGGTCATAAGTCACTTTTTTCAGTGCCGTTGTGAACTTTGAACGGTCACTAAATGAACTGTTGTAAGTCGAGGACTCCCTGTACTGCTTTTCCTACCTGTGAAAAGCTATTACACATAGCCTTGTATAAGTCAAGGGCCACTGGAGCACTGAACAGGGCCACCAATACAGGCAGTTGATTATGTACAGTATTCTAATGGAGGCATGGCTGGCTGCACAGAGAGCTGAGAAGTTGCTGCCCTAAATGACCTCATTCCAGCTGGGAGGGGCATGTTCAGAGATAAGGGAACAGGTGACAGGTGTACGTGTTAACCCAACCACAGTGACTAAGCAAGATAAATCCTGTGCGTAAATGAACTGGCCGCACCCTGTCCAGCTCAGGCAGCAGTGTTCCAGGNNCTCCCATCCAATCCCCTCTTCACCCAACCCCCCTCTTCCCCCTCCCCCCCCCCGCCTCTCCCTTCTACCATTCTCAGGCAAACCAACATGGTTTGGTGAGATGCCACACAGTTGGAGCAGGTCTCAGGTGCTGGAGTGGATCAGCTATCATGTGGAGAAGAACAAGTATGATGCCAGCGCCATAGATTTCTCTTGCTGCAACATGGATGGCTACACCCTTTGCCAATACACACGGGATCAGCTGGGACTTATCTTTGGGCCCCTTGGGGATGAGTTATACGACCGTTTGCACGAGACTGGTATGTATTGGTGTCCCCCTCTCCTTTCAAGGCAGAAATGCATTGGGATTCCTCCCCTCTACTCCCCACTTTGTGAGGCAGAAATGCAAAAATTGAGAAAATGAGGTGGGTTGTTAAGCTAAATGACAATGTCCACACCTCACCGTAAATTAAGATTTGCTGAATTATGGGTTCTTAACACATGACTGAACATCACATTAAGCCATAAACCATTCTTTACAAAACATAACAAATGTCATAATGGATTAGTGTCCTATATTAGACGAATCTATTTCCCTGAAGCAAGTTATTCTTTAGGAAGAGAAGAGGCTGTGAATTTACTCTGGACTAGTACCCTGTTTCCCCCAAAATAAGACACCCCCTGATAATAAGCCCAATCGGGCTTTTGAGCGCATGGCAATAAGGCCAAGCGCTTATTTCAGGGTTCAAAAAAATATAAGACAGGGTCTTATTTTCGGAGAAACACGGTAGTGATTGCTACCTTTTCTTATTGGCTTCACCCTGGTGTCTGGCCCTCATCCCCATCCTCAGATTTATACAATGAAACCTTTTTCATGATATTCATAGCAGGAGAGAGGGAAACTTCAGGTGCTAAATGAAGTGACAACAGGTTGTATTCCTGCAAAGGCAACATATTACAATGAAAAGTGAAACAGTCCAGAAAGCAGAAATTAGTCATCTACAAGAATAAAATGCCTGGTACCTGTCCCCGATTAATCATTATTTATCAGGAGCAAATCTAACTTTCCAGAAAAACACTGCCCCTATTTTATTTAACTTCCCTATAAGGAAAACAATGCAACTTTTAGTTTATCTCTGGATGAACAAGGGAGAAGCACTTGGTTTATAATTCAGAAATAACGTATTTTTCTTTCCACACCCTTATTGTGTCTGTTTCAGATGAACTTGGCTGGATCATGTCAGTGCTGAGGACTGATGATGTATCCCAGGAGGCCCTTCTGGAATCCAGTTCTTTAGGTGAGAGGATAATGAATGGCTGCTCTGTCCTGTAATGGTTCCCTGTTACATCTGTTTACATCTGTTTTTATGAATGTGATTAACCCTCGATTTCTCTCTCTCTCTCTCTCTCTCTCTCTCTCTCTCTCTCTCTCTCTCTCTTTAGAATTGGGGAACTCATGCAGTCAGGACTATCTGGAGGAAATGAAACTAGCAACCATTTTTTCACAGCCAGATCTTGGCTACATCTCTGGAGCCATGTCACCAGACAGCTCTGCATCTCTAGCAGGTACTGTATGTTCCCCGAATTGCTGATGTCCTTTGCCTCCTGCAGGGTGTAGCTTAGCTGTCACAGGAAGCCTTTTGGCCTTAATAGATTAAACTTCCCATCAAATTCACTCATATAAACAGATTGCAACCTGTTAACCATTTTCTTTATGGAGGGAGGGAATATTTGTACCTAATACCAGAAATATCTAAGTTCTAGAAGGGGAGCAATAGTAAAATATAAATCTTTTGAATAAATAAATAAATCCTCAGGATCCAGAACATTTGACAATCATGCTTGATTTCCAGAGCTAGTATCTAGAGTAGAGATTTCAACTTATTTTCCTTTCTCCCCAGGGACAATGTCTCAGAGCCCTCAATCTCAGGACTCCGGTGGAAGTGATCTCGATCTTGATCCCATAGACATAAAGCACTGCAATTTTTCTGATGGTGAGTTAAGACTCAAGCTGATCAACAGGATTTCAGATATGCTTGCATAAATGCTTTTGTTGCTAACTATTTTGCCAGTAGAATGGCTGACATCTTCAAAGACAAACTAGAGAGGAGGAAGACAAAAGGACAGGAAGAGTAGACGATAGAGGATGGCATAAAAACAAATAAAAACGGAACAAACATGAAAAGAAAAAATGAATAGAATCATAGCTGTCCGACCACTTAATTCTATAAAATGTTAGAGCTGAATATCGGTGCAAAGTAACAGAGTAATCTATGCATATTCAGAGTCTATTCTTTCATTATTGTGTGAACAGGAATAACATACTATTGCTATATTTAGATATGAGAAAAGGTTTCCTCATAAATTTTGAGCACTAAGCATTTAAAATCAAAATCAAATTCTGAATATTCCAGAAATATTCTCTTATAATACAAACCCCCTTCAACTAGTCAACAGCAAGTAGTCTGTAGTTTTGGGAAATTACTACTACAATACAATTAGGAGACCAAATCAAATGTTAATAACACTGCTAAAGGAAAAAGGAGTCAGAAGCAATGTAATGAGATGTCACATACATAGGTAGAATTGACTTCGAAAATCCAAACAAACAATAATTGTTCTGCACTTCAAATTAATGCAACTACATATAACTTCTTTGTATCTTTCTCCTATCCCAGCCCCTTTCTTTTAAAATAAAAAGAAATTCTAGAAGACTGTAGTTCTAAGGATCTGAATAAGGGCTATTTGCTCTTTTGTTTTTGTACTTAGAATGAGGCACTTTTTTCTTTGGAGAAAAACAAAATGGAGGTCCATAGCTTGCCCCCTTTGGATGGAGAATGGTGGTTTAATTTTAAATGGGGAACTTGCCTAAAGGAGAAAAAAAAATAGTTTCCTCATTTGTAGCCTGTGAAACATCAAAGACTGCAGCTTTTTATGGAAGGTTTCTGTTTTAAGAGAAAGTTACATATAAATGCTTTCTAGTTGTTCTCATGTTGTCCCTTCCAACTCTGTTCTGTTATAGTTTAGTCAGAGTAGGAGAGCAATTGACCTAGAAGCTGATCAAGTGCTTTCTGATTTTGGAGGATTCTATTGCAATTCCATTTTAAAGAAATGTAGAGTAGAATTTTTTTAAAAAAAGCACAAAAACTTAACCAAACTCCTTCCTGTCAGTTAAAGAGAATAGAATAATGGAAACCATGATTGCTAGAGACAATGAGACGTCCCATATTCTTAGATTATCTGGATGGAAAATGTTAGTTTAGAAAAAGATGGTGGCCATGACCATATGATGAAAACCGCATCCCTTTTAAATGTGTGGCCATCATCTTAACTTTTTAAAAACTCCCACCCCCATTGCTCCTGTCTAGAAATAAGCTCTGTTTACATTGTAGCTGAGATGTTGACTGTGCATAAATTTACACATTCTGTTTACCCAAGGGTAAACAAACCAGTTGGCCAGGATGTTATAATGGGGTAAGGGATCAGGACTTGATCTCTGAGAGTTATGCTGGGTACAGATTCTGGCTCTGGTTTGCCATACTGTCTTCTAGGGGATGTGCTTGAACTTTCAAGTTCACAAATGGTAGTTGTAGGAATGTAAAATATTGGGGCAAAAAGTTTTCAAGTGCGTCTCTTTTTCCCCCCCTACATGGCGCTGTCCAGAATATAAGAAAGAAGATCTCAAGAAAAGGAAAAGGGGACGACCAAGGAAGATCAGCAAGGACAGCAGAGACTGCCTGGAGACTAAAAAAAACAAACACTGTAAGTGGATATCGTACAATATATGGGCAGGATGTTCATGATATCTGGCTAGTGAATGCAATCCAAATTTGTCCATGCATTTCTTGCTCAGATTATATGCTGTTTGGTGCAATAAGGAGATGATATTTAAAATCTTGCTATCTTGCTTGACTTACATATGTTGGCCTGCTAATTTCAAGTTCCGAGGCAGCTCACTTATTTGGTCCATTAAGATAGATGCAGAAGCATAATAACTTTACTGGTGACCGTATGCTTGCCAGATATGCCAGAGTGGGACAGGGAATTTAAATACTGATCAACTGCACAATGCTTGAATTATGTCATTTTGCATTATAGTTTCTTGTCTTCCAAATTGATTAAAAGCATCTCAGTTATCTGATTACCTTTTGTCTTCTTGGAGGTATAGAGGTTTCTCAGACACACATTTTCCATTTTCTTATGCAATTATTCCATAGCCCTAGTGCAGGGGTGTCAAACTCGATTTCATTGAGGGCCGCATCAGGATTGTGTTTGACCTCGGGGGGGGGCAGGGTGGGTGTGGCTGGGGTGGGCGTGGCCAGCTCAACGTCACTCATGTTGGGGGCATCTGTGGTAGCCCAAGCACTCTGCCAGTGAAAACGGGCTCCCAAGCTCCGTTTTTGGCTGCGACGGCCTCCTGCAACCCTCTGCCAGTGAAAACAGAGCTCGGGAGGGAGCCCGTTTTCGCTCACAGAGGCAACGCAGGCCAGTCCTTCACTGTTTCCAGGGTGACCTTGTGGGCCAGATCTAAGCACCCCAGGGGCTGGATCCAGCCCCCAGATCCAGCCCCCAGGCCTTGAGTTTGACACCTCTGCCCTAGTGCATAATCTTTTATGCCCAGTTTGGAAACCTTTCCTGCTTGCAATATTTGGACAGACGAATGATTTACCTGTCTTTTTCATAACCAGCACCAAGAGGGATCCACCTGTGGGAATTCATTCGGGACATCCTAATTAATCCTGAGCTGAATGAGGGTTTGCTGAAGTGGGAAGACCGTCGAGAAGGCATTTTCAAATTCCTGAGATCAGAGGCTGTAGCCCAGCTCTGGGGACAAAAGAAAAAAAATAGTAGCATGACCTATGAGAAACTCAGCCGGGCCATGAGGTATCTATCGTTATTTTTTTATATACTGATCAATTATCTTCATAATTGTAAAAATGCAAAGGACATATTAATTATATTAAAAAATTAAAAGAGAATCACAAGAAATTAAAAGCAAACAATTTCCTAAAACTCAAAGATCAATAGCTCATTAACATTTTGTTAAAAGGTCTACAAAAGTAGTCCTCAACTTACAACCACAATTGAGCCCAAAATTTCTGTTGCTAAGCGAGACAGTTCTTAAGTGAACTTTTCCCCCATTTTACGACCTTTCTTGCCACAGTTGATAAATGAATCACTGCAGTTGTTAAGTTAGTAACATAGTTGTTAAGTGAATCTGGCGCCCACAGTGATTTTGCTTGTCAGAAGGTCCCAAAAGGTGATCACATGATCCCAGGACATTGCAAGTGTCATAAATTTGAATCAGTTGCCAAGCACCTGAATTTTGATCACATGATCATGGGAATACTGCAACAGTGTGAAAAACAGTCATAAGTCACTTTTTTTCAGTGCCATCGTAACTTTGAATGATCATTAAATGAACTGTTGTAAGTGGAGGACTACCTGTAATATGGTCTGTCTGAGGAAAAAACATCCACAAAGTTGACAAAAATAAGCACTGCCATTCTTAGTAAGGGGATAGAATGAAGAGGCAACAGGGTGAACATACGAGCAGATGCTGTTGTGGTGGGACTCCCTTTGATTATAGCTATTCAGATCCTCAAAATGGGGTGGGAAGTTACATCTATTAAGTCTTAGATCAGCTGAGCACATCTATTACCATTTTTTAAAAAAATAAACCCAAACTTTGGGGAAAGGGACAGAAATCCAAGTCCTATGTTCTCTGCTGGTGTAATTATAGCAGTGTCTCAGTCATTTACCCTTTCCCAGCCAAAAGTAAAAAAAAATAAAAGTCTGGTCACCAAAAATTGCAATTTCTGCAATAATAATTTCCAAGCCTCTGGATTATGGAAACCTGACTCAAATCTACATCTGTCATGAAACATTTAAAAATGTTTGGCCTTGGGTTTTTTTTGGAGAGTGTGTGTGTGGGGGGGTAATCCTTGAGGCTCTTTTTAAAAGTCTTTATCTCTTCTCTCAGGTATTACTACAAACGGGAAATTCTGGAACGTGTGGACGGCCGGAGACTTGTGTACAAGTTTGGGAAAAACTCCAGTGGTTGGAAGGAGGAAGAGGTACAAGACCAGAGCTAAACAGCCACAAGAGCCTCACGTGGACTTGAAGTTGGCCCACTCTTACTTGGAGGCCCACCTCTGAGGAGAATGGATTGTCACGGGCCCAGAACTATTAAACTGCTGTCTGAAGCAGTGTGTTAAAACTCTAGCCCTACATGGGGCAAAGCGTGTATGCTGGCTCCCAGAAGGGAGTTCAACCAATTACAGCTGATATTTTGGCTCAAGTAGGTTATTGTGAACCGTTATTATTTTGTTGCAATTGGAATTTGGCAGCCTCCAACTCTGAATTAGGATTACAATGCCTTCGGCTGTTTAAGACTGTGCGCAAAGCTCATTGAGGCAGAAGGAACAGGCTGTTCTTCGCTATTCCTGGAGGGCCATTCCCAAAACATCAAGTAATCTGCAGATTGAAGGTGAATGCTGTGGTAGCTATTTGCGGGAAACTGAGACGCTGTTCTGACACTGTTCTACCATAACCTAGGAATGCTGATAAGCCTGATAGACACTTTGGAGAGCCAAATGGACATGTAGCTTCCCATCCAGCAACTGACTGCAGAAAATTGGCAACAGTAAACCTGAGATCATTATGGATTTCACATCAATCCAAAGAGCAAGGTTTAGTAGTCACAGATCTGACTCTTCTCCAGCTGATTGAGTACATGTGTGTCTAGAAAGGAAGAACATTTTCCCCAGAAAGTGCTACAACTTTCTTTATGAATAGCTTCTTCTTGCTCTTAATTTATATGTTATATATATATATGTTTATATAATGTACATAGATATCTATTTTTTTCATAACTAAGTTTGTGTGATTGTATCAGGAAGCCCTGGGCTTTTTTTTCCAAAAACTGATGATTATTGTTGCTAATATTCAGCTGGGCTGAAGAAATAAAAAAATCTTTATTTTGAAATCAAAAAGAGTTTGTAAGATGTTTGCATCTGTTCATTGGTGTCCCCAGGAGAGCCCTGTGTGATGTACAGGCCTCCTGCTTTTTAATAATTAACCAATAAATCATTGGTTTTTAATTCTTGTGTGCTGCTTGATAATTGATATATGTGCATCACCAGGGGGAGCAGTGAAGAACTGAGGTTGGATTTTTCTTGGGATAGAATAGAAAGGAAAGGGAAAACCTATTTTTACTATTGACAGTTAAGAAAGATGCCCATTTAAGGATTCTTTATTGTTTGGATATCCTAGATTACCTTTTCCTAACCTGAGAAAGTTTAATCAAACATAAACAATGATCAATTTACTTGGGAACTATGAGCATTGTAGTCCAACATAGTTGGAAGGCATCACTGTAGAGAGACACATTCATATTGCAATAATTAATTTTTGCTTTCTGAATAAAGTATACAATAAGGTAAACAATTCAGGTTCCATTAACTTTCAGTTTGGTTTCCAATGACATAATTCTTTTCCCCAGTGTCACAACAAGCAGTATTGATAGCCCATTCATAAACAATATGAAAAGATTCTTCTGTATGGGAGAAATCTTTAGCTCTCTTCTAAAATTATATCCAAAGAGACTTTTTGATATATAATAATACAAATCAGCTATACAGAACTTGGCACACAGAAGCTTCCAGGTGCAGTTATTATTCTTTCTTGTTAAAAAGGCAAACAAACTTGAAAAGACCCTTTCTGAAGAGATGTTGTCCATCAAAACAGAGAAACTGTGGTTCCATATAAAGGAGCTTTATATGCTCTTCATTAGAATAAAAAAATGTAGCTGCCCTAAGACTGGGATATGGGTGAAGCCATGCTCATTTTTAAAAATCCATTTTGGATTAAAATAATATTCCTCTTTCGCAGAATATAAAGCAATCTACCCAAACAATTTCTGGCTAAAAGCTAAAGGATCTTTCTGATTCCGTCTCTCTTCATAGTCTCTGACTAAAATCTCTCACAGTAATCTTTAAAAAGTCCTGAATTACAGGGAAAGTGCCAGAAGACTGAAGAAGAGCTAACATTGTTTCACTCTTTTCTTTATTAAAAAAAGAAGGGGGGAATAAGCCCAGTGTTTTTCAACATTTTAAAAACTTACTTAGATGAGGGAATAGAAAGGATGCTCATCAGATATGCAGATGATACAAAGTGAGGGAGACTGATAATACGTCAGAAGATAGAGCCAAGCTTGAAAAATCTTTTAATATTGTAGACTTGAACATTAGGCCTTGTTCAATGGTCTTTAAAAAACTGAGTATGTTTAGCCTAAGTTCGATTCTGCACTTTGATAGAAAAACTAGAAACAGTGGCACAAAGTAGGCGATAACTGGCTTAGCAGTGATAGTCATGAGCAGGATCTGCATGTTGTGATAGGCCACAGATAGAGCATGCAGCCACCAAAAGAGCCAATGCAATCTTTGGCTGCATCAATAGAGGAACAATGTTGGGTTCCCAGAAAGCAATAGATCTGCTTTTTGATGCACTGGTCACTGTATGTTGGACCTGGAACACTGTATCCAACTTCGGTTGCCACAAATGCAAGAAGAATGCTGAGGCCCTGGAACGAGTGCAGAAAGGAGCAACTATGATGGTGAGGGGCTTAAAGGCTAAATCCTATGAAAAACAATTAACA
>QLTV01004104.1:1120394-1132283 GCA_003457575.1 Thermophis baileyi | reverse complement strand
GGAGAGAGAGAGAGAGAGAGAGAGAGAGAGAGAGAGAGAGAGAGAGAGAGAGAGAGAGAGAGAGAGAGAGAGAGAGAGAGAGAGAGAGAGAGATGCATACAGCATGTCGGAGGTGCTATAGCTGTAAACATATAAGATAAAATACAGACACGAGTCTCTATGGCACCAGCAACTAGCTTGCCCTCAAGGCAATGAGACTGTGGCCAACTGGACGCCAGGGAGAACGAAGCATAGTTTCAGCATGAGATAATGAAACTCAGTCGAGAACAGATGGGGGAGGCAATTGGGACTGAAGTGGGTGAAGTTTTATTTTCAGTCAATAGCTAATGCAGGAGATTGGCAAGGAGGCAATAGCAGCTTGTCACGCATCCTGCTTCTTGGCAAGCTTCTCCTGTTTGCCAAGGCTATCCTGTGGTGGATCTTGTTACCCAATACTGCCAGGAGAATGTTTAACCAACCCAGGGAGTAGAGGAGCTCTGTCTTGCTGCAATTGTTCCAGTCATTATCTTTGATCCCCTGGCTTTCTGTGGAGCAGGAGGCAGGGATCAGAACCAGGGAATAAGCAGAGCTCTGGTACAACATTTGCAAATTGGAAAGGGGGTGGGGGAAAGCAGGAATGAGGTGGCAGATTGATTGCAAGGAGAGACAAAAGAGAATGAAGGCATTTCAGAGAAAACAGGTTGCTTTTATCCTGTTCAATGTACTAAGCCGCGTTGGCTGAGAGCTCTTTTCCTATGAGCTCTACCTGGATAGTAGATGTTCCTAAAAGCAATTCCTAGAAAATAGTTCCTGGGGGACCCTGAAGAAAAGAGCTTGCACAGAGACAGTGTGATTTTTTTTGGCCTTTTTTGGGGAGCCTTGGCTGAGGAATGAGATGGTACTTCTATGGCTTTCTTCTCTTCTGGTTTATAATCTGGTTCTTCCTTACAGTACTTCCGTTTCTGAAGCAAAGTAACAAATCATGCAATCACTGGCCTATGCCCACCAAAAGCATTTGTTTTAGCTTTTTTCACCCTTAGAATCTGGCATCCTACATTCAGTAGTTCAGGGCCATTGGCAATTAAGCAGTTTACTTATGTGAATGAGTCGTCCTTGGCCCAAAGCAGTGATTTCTGAGCTAGATGCAGTACTATGGCATCCTACCTATCTGACCCCAACAATGCCTAAGCGTACATTGGAAAAAGAAATCCACCATAGGAAGTGCTTACAGCTTGGTGAGTGCACTGGAGAAAGAAAATCTCACAAAACATAATTTCCTTTTATCTCTGCTGTTGCCAAGAAAATGAAATCATTCCATGGGGAAAAAATAAGGACAAACAGGGATTCCATGAGGTGCCCTGCCCTGCTCTACAAATGAACTGGTATAAATGGGCCTTTGAAGTACAATGGACACCTTGAAATACCCAGCCCTGTGGGATGGAGAGGGCTTCTGGGTTTGGAAGACAATACCGGTGATATTTGAATTACCATGGCAATTGGGACCAGAATTTCCATTGCTAAGTGATGTGGTTGCAAAGTCTCTATTGCTGTCCTTAAGCAAGGATTGTGAATCCTTAAGCAAGCACTTCCTCACGACTTCCTGTTGGTTTCCAAAAACCAAAGTCAGTGAGAAGCTACCAGGAAGATGTAAGTTCCAGGTGGCTTGCAAGCAGGTAAGTGGCTGCTGCTGAGTGGGAGGAACGAGGGGATGCGTGGATGGCCAGGGAGTTGTGGTGTGGTGCTTGGGCTGGCTGCTGGATCGGGGAGGATGTGTGAGGGTATACAGATGGCTGGCAAGGCAGGGCATGAGTGCAGAGGGGCTGGGGGGAAGGTGGGTGGTTGGGGGAGACTTACCCAAGCATCTTGTGACCTTCCCTACCAGCTTCCCTCTTTGAGTTTCTTGTGGGAAGCTGGCAGGGAAGACCAGAAATCAGGATTAAATGACTGCAGGAAACTTCAATCGTCATAAGTATCAGCCAGTTACCAAGTACTCAAATTGCCATTATGTGACTGCAGGACTACCGGGCGGCAGAAACTTTGAGGACTGGTCATAACCATTACTCATTCACCACCATCATGACTTTGAATAATCGCTGAACAAGTGGTTGTTAAACGACTTAAATGGTTGTTAAACTGAATTAAATAAGCCAAGACAGAAGTCAGCTATCCAGATGCTGCTGAACTATATACTCCCATGAATGGTTAAGTCAGTGTTTCTCAACCTCGGCCACTTGAAAATGTGTGGACTTCATTTCCCAGAATTCCCCAGCCAGCATTGAATGGGAAATTCTAGGGGCTGAAGTCCACACATATTCAAGTGGTTGAGGTTGAGAAACACTGGATTAAGTGACAGGTGAAGAAATATAGATTCTACATTTCCTGAAATAAGTCATTTTGTACTTTCAGTGGTAGACTCGTTGAATACCAGAGTGAGGCAGGTACTGTACAAGGGGGAACAAAAGGAAAGAGTCATGCCCCAGGTACCAAAATTTGAAGAAGAAAAAAAACCTCACCTATGGTGTCAGTTGTTATGCAAGAAGAAAACTAAGCTAAATCCCATTCAGAAAACAGGTTTTGCTTTTACACGCCAAGTCTGACTGGCATATTTCAAGTTTCTCTGAAGAATTGGGTGGTTTTCTCTGAACTCTCAAATTGCTGCAGGAAATAAGACTATAGCTTACACAAACCAACTGGACTTAGTTCTGGATTTTCTTGCCTTACAGGCACCTATGCTTGCAAGGCATAATATAATTTGGACAATGTTGGAGGAGATTATTTTTTTTAAGCACTGCATTAGCACTGGACATGGGCTACAACATGGCTTTGAGATGACTTGTCAGTGAATGTTGTTCACTTAACTCAGTTTTGCAGTACTTCAATGGAAAGATTGGGACTACGATTTTAGGGCATTTTGGGGGGTCTCTTCGAGCAAAAAGCAATTAGATTTTTAAAAACTGACTTGGTAATGCAGGCTACTTGTCTATTAATAGTTATATTCATGTTATATTCATGATGAGTGTGTGTGTGCATGTATGTATACATACATACATACATACATACATACATACATACATACATACATACATACATACATACATATTATGGTAGATGGTGCCCAACACATCTTCTGGTCACCAGTTTGGGGAAAGCTTTCTATAATATTCCTTCTTTGAACATCAGCATTGAATCGTTCAAAAAAAAGCGAGGCTTTTTCAAGTTCAAATTCTATAGAATCAACCTTGCCCTCTTTCTCCTAACTTATCCTGTGTACTCAAGTTGTCAAGTTGTTCAATAAATGAAGAATGCAAGAATTGTGTACAAGTAGTTATTAGCTCCCAGTTCTATGATTTGCCCATGTACAAACACATTAAAAGAAAGCAAACAATTCACCATTTTATTGCCCTTTAACTACCCTGAGCTTGGCTATGCCCTCTTCGAAGGCTGTCACTGAGCCCTTTTCTCTTTTTCATCATCTCGTATTGTCATTGACTGCATTATTAATGGAGCCAGGCACAGATTCTACCCACACAGCAGCAACGCCCTTGATAATTAAGGGGTAACTTAATAGACCACAAGAGGTATCATCATATTTCTATTCAGTAGGAGGTCTTGCTGTCAGGATTTCTCTAGTGCAACAGTACATTGTTTGGTCAATAAACACATTTGGAGCTATTTTCTCTGCCCGCAGTGATTGTCAAGCTGAGGGCAAAAGGCAAGCTGAAGTACATAGCATACAATCCTGAATGGAAACTATCAAGACAGCTGTTTCACGAATGCTTGTTGCCAATCATTGCTATGGGACAAGCCTACACATGCAGCCTTGTCTTATCGCTCAGGAGTCTCCACAATAACGGACAGCTTCTGGGTCATTTAATATTTCTGTTTGTTAAGGCAGGCTTTAATGGAATCTTTTTGCATGTGTTCATATCTTTGGAAAGACAGAAGGAACTATCCCACTCTGTCCTGTATAATGGAATTTCTTGATGAATTCAAACTATTCTCTCTTCCCCAACCAATCTTATGCTAAGGCACATCTCCTGAGGGGCCAGTAGAAACCAATGGCTGCACATATACCAGCCATACTGGGATGAGTAATTTATTCAAGGATATGTATATTCTGAACTATGGTTAGCAACTTAATCTGTGTGAAATCACTGGCAATCTATGGATATTGTTTGATACTCTCTGGATACGGTCAGCTCTGCCAACAATTCAGGAGGCAGATAATGGCCTCTCATTCCACATGCAGTTCAACTACCGTCCTTTGAAATCGGGAGGAATAAATTTGTTATTGTAGTACCAGTTCACTTGTAAAGAAGAGTTAAGGTTCTTCTGGTTGTAATCAGGCAAGATGTGAGGGCTCAGTTGGTGACCCCATCAAACCTCTACAGCATCTGTTCCAACTTATGGCTGAATGGTGTCGCCCTGATTATTAGGAAAAGTGATTGCTTGAGTCCTCTGCTTTGCTGCCTTTTCTTTTCTTTCTATGTCACCATAGAAGTAAGATGTTGGCACTGGTTTATGGGGAGAACACCTTAACATTTCTCTCCCCTTCTCTTCCCTTTTCTACATAGTAATGAGCTGCCACATTGAGATTTCTGTGTGCTGCGTTTCAGAAGCAAAGCTAGGAGGGGGTTGCTTAAGCATTTCTCTCTTACACTATTTCCCTGTTGCCTTGCACTTATGCAATTTCAGCCCCTGGCAATGTTATAATTTTTATTTCTTACCATTTCATGCAAGGCTGGGTGAGGCTCTTTGGGGAGAAGAGGCAGATCTGAGACTGGCAGAGGAGGTCCCTGCAATAGTTTGAAACAACCAATAAATCCCTTTCTGTTCATTCCGATTGCTGGTTCCCTGATTTTGCTCCCAGCATCAGGAATAGTGAAAAGTATCAGATTTTACCGACTGTTGCTGGACAATTCTGGAATAAAGTAGTTAAAACACTAATGTGCCACTCTGCTCTTATGACCTAAGCCTGCCTCACTGATAGGATAAGGCAGGGGCAAGTTGAAGGCCACAAGAAAGAGAAAAGAAGAATGAGTTTGTTATTTTCAAGAAATGGTTATGTTAAAAGTTAAGTGGAAACAGGGAAATAGCTGTGGAAAATAGAACTTACTGCAAGTAGAACTCCTTCCTTCCTTCCTTCCTTCCTTCCTTCCTTCCTTCCTTCCTTCCTTCCTTCCTTCCTTCCTTCCTTCCTTCCTTCCTTCCTTCCTTCCTCTCCCTCTCTTTATTTCTCTTGGTTGATTCTCAAAAGACTTCAATGTGCAATATCAAGTCTTTATTTAGGCTACCTAGTGTACTTTGGGCACATAATTCCCTCCCCTTTCACAAACTATCTGTGCCCATTTTCATGATGCCAGTGAACTGTTGGGTTTTGCTCTTATGCCAGGAAAGAAAACCTTTTACAATGCAATAATGGACAATTGTTTAACAATTGTTTAGTAACTATTAGAGGGGAAGCTGATGAGAGCACCTGCCGATACACTTGCAGACCTCATCCACTGATCAGTGCAATACCAATTCCTGGAAAGCTGACAACTATATACTTTGGACCGGAGATATTTGTACAATTTATACATGTGTGAAAATTCAGGAAGGATGATTTCATTATAGAATATACCAAATTATGGTTGCCTAGCTCTATTCATCTCATAATTATTTAAGCCCAAATTACATTTGAATCTAGAATCATAGCACCCTGCTTTTTTTTTTGGTCTCTTCAGGCAATTCTGTTGTGAACAATGATCAGTGCACAACTAAACAGTTAAGTATCTAGATATCCATTCATCCTGCACTGATCTTTGGAAGCTGGTATATCAAAGATATATTAGTAATATTACATATAGTTAAATGTTTCTTATTAGCATAATAGCTTTGAAATCATAATAAAGGCTGCCTCATTTCCCAAAACTTCATCATAAAGGGAGGGATCACAGCACTACAGTACAGTAAGTACTTTATAAGCAGATGGTAGCAGATCCATTCCTTGGCATCTCAAGTTTAAGAGGAAGTGGGCAGTGTGAAAGCCTTCTGCTGAAGATCCACTGCCAGTAACAACAACGTGAGATAATCAAAATGATGCCCACCTATGGGTACCACTGAGGATCATTCCCTCAGGGCTCTCTAAGCTCTCTGACTTCGTCCTAAAATTTCTTTAATATACATTACAATAGTGAATTTGCAAGTCTGGTCTAGAGCACCAGGCTAGAAATCAGGAGACTGTGAGTTCTACTCCCGCCTTAGTCATGGAAGCCAGCTGGGTGATCTTGGGCCAGTCACTCCCTCTCAGCCCAACTCACCTCACAGGGTTGTTGTTGTGGGGAAAATAGAAGGAGTAAAGTGTGTTCAATATGTTCGCTACCTTAGGTTGTTTCTAAAAAATAATAAAGGTAGAAAACAAACAGAGCAAAAGAAAACACTGCCAAAGAAAGAGTCATTTTCTTGCATCATTAATGCCAAGAATATATTGGGATCAACATAGACCTCATACCGGTAGTCCTTGTTCAAAAATAGCCACATGAGGGACTACAAGATTGTTAGGAATCAAAACTAGGGATACTGTCTACCTAATTAGAAAAAAAATTGCAAAGTAAAGGATATCTTGGGTGTTCAGGTAGTGCTTGTAAATGAGTATTTTATACTGACCATGTCCACCATGTGACATTAGGTTTCTCTTTTCGGTATGAATAGTGACCCAAATGATGTCTCCAAACTAGGTTAATTAACATTAAATATAGAACCAGTACGCATGGCATTTATTTAATGTATGTAATTTGCTCTGAGTTGGTGCTTTGTATTCCAATGTAGATATATCAAATGGATGTAAAAACACATTCTCACAAGTGCAGAGTTCTTAATCCCAAGAGCCCTTATAAAATACTTTTAATTTTGTTTTGACTGGCTCTTGGCATCTGGGATTTAGTTGCTGAATAGAAAAGCTGAGGCAGGCTGCAGCCTCTGTATTTGCTCCTGCTAAGTTATTCTCCACAGATGCAGAGACATCTATTCCTGGCATGTCTAGTATAATATTCAACATATTTTCCTTTGGAAGATAGGGAAGAACTTTATTTTCCTTTCTATCTCCTGCTTTAAATGAGAAGTGCCAATAAGAATTGCAATTGCTGGAGATAAGTTCCAGGGACTGGATGCTTCCTAGAAAAATAAGCGTGACAGAAAATGTTTCCAGGTAGGATCTCTAAGAGAAGAAACCTATTTTCTCTGTTACAAAATCCTACATTGGATACTTTGGAAATAAAAGTCTCACCAGACAATGAAACCTTGATCATTTGCAAAAAGAAAAAAAGAATAGTATTTACTGCTTTTAAATATCCATTTAATGATACAGTAAGTTTTCTAGAGCAGGGGTCTCCAACCTTGGCAACTTTAAGACTTGTGGACTTCAACTCCCAGAGTTCCTCAGCCAGCAAAGCTGGCTGAGGAATTCTGGGAGTTGAAGTCCACAAGTCTTAAAGTTGCCAAGGTTGGAGACCCCTGCTCTAGAGAACTTCTGTCTAAAAATGGTGCCCTAGTGCTGACGTCAGCTCTAAAACAGGTGGATATTTGATTTGTTTCAGAGAAAGTTTATCTGTATGGTTAGTCTTTCCAAAGCCAAATTATCGACTTTTGGATTCCACTTTATCATGAATGCTCCAGGGCACCTAAATGGAATTTTACAAAATCTCTGAACAGCCTGATCCTAGTGGAGGCTAAAGGCAGACAAGTCTGTACTCTGTTCCGCACCTGACCCTACGTAGGGTGTGTCCAATAAAAGGATTTTTTGTATTGCTCCATCTCTCTCTCAAATGAATGAGTAAACATATCTGAAAAACCACCTTAACTGCTACAGTTACGTAAGAAATGCATCAACAAGCGGAAGCAGGTATGAAAGACACTGTTCCGGGAACAGCAGTAGAAAGCAAATTCTGATTCATGATACTGTTCAGTTTCTGGGGGATACAGGGCAGAGAGGTATCCCAGCTCCCTATTGTGTGGGCCCATGCTTTTACTGAGTTTAGACTGCAGAAGTTAGGGTTTGAATAAAGTTGGTGAGGATTACGGAGTGCTGTTCCTTGTGAAATAAATGAGTTGTCATTCACCTACTCCTATGATTGAAGTACTGTTAGCTGAAATATTTACCCATGTATGATTACTGCATACCACATTATTCCAATGTGAAAAAATAAACACACACAATATATTTCTGATAGCTGTTTCGTAAGGATGGTGTCCTAAAAGGCAATTTATAAATACTTGTATAATAAAACAAACACTATATTGCAGTAGAAAATACTACCCAATATGGATCATTTTCCCACAGATTACGGCATTTGCTGCATGTCCAATGAGTCATGAATACCGAAGAAAATTGCATTTGAATAATGAAAACAACTCTAGTTATTTATTCTCTTTCACCTTCCACATATGCTGAGCCATATCCCTATTTTCACTATTTACTCACATAGAGTGTGTTTGTCCTTTATAAAATGGCCTAACGCTTTCAATTAAAAAAACAGATAGTTTATTAAAATAACAATAATACACAAACTGCTTGCACACTTTAGCATACTTTTTCGTTGTTAGCTTCCGCTTCTATTTTTTGGGAGTCTTCCCTTCTCTAATATGTATTAAATACCCTTCTCCTTCTATTCATGATTGCAGTCACTTTTCACTATAACGTTAAACGGCTTTGTCAGGCTTTCTCAAGAGCACTCTGCTTGATGTGTAACAATAAAGTCCAGGGTTTCTCCATTCATTGTGTAGCTTTTCTTCCACTTGCACAAACTTTAGGCTTGTTTTTGTGACAGAACATAAGATGGAGGATAAAAGCAAACTCTGATTCTTAGCGTTGGTTTTTATTCTGTTTCAGCCCTGACCCTCCACAACAGCTTTTTCAAATGAGTCACTATATCTCTTAAGTATGAAAGGTGGAGTTAGATTTGTTCAACCATGGGGATTATATGACCACATTATTTGGGAGAAAGAGAAAGAGTGGGGGGGGGGAGAGCCCTTGGTGGATGAGTGAGGTGGTTACATATACAGGCTTTCAAGCAGGAAGGAAAATTAAGCCTATAGTGCTTCAACAAATCTTGTGTTGTTTTGGTTACTGGGGGATGGCAATGCATGATCTGCAAAGAAAATAACATTTGGCAGGTGCTAGACACCCATCGCCTTCTTCTTTCATCACCACATTTTGATTGTCAGATGATTCCTGACTTTCTAATCTTTACCATCACTGCCACCTGCTAATGGCCTCTTGGGCACAAAGGCTCTGTTTACATGACATGCTTACTTGTGACCAGCTAAATGGTTTATTCAATTAATATTTTCCATTTGCACAACACATTAAACCATAAACGATTGCACAGATTGGGTGCATATAACCCATAAGGCTAAAATGTGACTGGCTAATTTATGATTTAGTGTGATGGGGCAACTTTAGCATTCTAATCCATTTTTAGAATAGGACTCAAGACAGGAATTGGAGCTAGAGCTAGTCATGAAATGTGTCCAAAATCAATGAGGAAATGATATGGGAGTGGAATGGAGAAGACCATATATTTCCAAAACCAGTTCTCCAACTGCTGATTGTCTCACACCAGAAAGAGAATTTGTAGATAACCTCTTCTCTGGATCTGCATAACTTCTTGATACAAAAAAAGTTACCTGTTTTGGATGTGGTCAGTGGAAGGTAATTCTATATTGTCAATAGAGGGAAAGGACACAATAGGCCATTTTACTCTGCATTCTGGTATAGCAAGCATTGCCATGACGCAAAAGGAATACGGACTCATATTAGTTTATTGCTTTGTGGCTATCAATTTCTGTATTACCTTCAATATTGTATATCAGTTATAATTGCATATGTACATGGAGATAATACAGGGGTAGGTTCTAACTTACCTCGCTGCTGGTTTGCTTCCTCCCACGCTGCGTGGGCCCACCTCATGGGCGCGCACACGCTTCACACACACGCGCATGTGCAGTGCAAAAATTTTTTAAAAATTCAAAAAAAAAAAAAGCTGAAAACAAGATGGCGACACATGCGCAGTGCCAGAAACTTGGCTTAAATAAAAAATAAAAAATAAAAAATAAAAAAAATTCAAAAAAAAGATGGCGGCGTCCACGGACCTTCCAGGTGCAGCACACGGAGGTGAAGGCAGGCAAGGCGGCACCGACGCGCCTGTTGCTGCGGAGGCGCGGCATGTCCCGCTCCAGCCGGCCGCGCAACTACAGGCCGAAGGGAAAGTGCCACAGGCTCCGCAGTGGTGTGGCCAGGCCTGGCCCTCTCCCCGCGAGGGGGGCTCCTGCCACCGCTGCTGCTGGGCGCGGGCACGCAGGGTAACTTCCAGGCTCCGTGTATGTGCCCAGACCAGGTGTGTGTGTGTGTGTGTGTGTGTGTGAGAGAGAGAGAGAGAGAGAGAGGTGATAAAGAAAGAAAGAAAGAAAGAGAGAGAGAGAGAGAGAGATAGAGAGAGAGAGAGAGAAAGAAAGAGAAATAAAGAAAAGAAAGAAAGAAAGAAAGAAAGAATAAGAGAAAGAAAGAAAGAAAGAAAGAAAGAAAGAAAGAAAGAAAGAAAGAAAGAAAGAAAGAAAGAAAGAAAGAAAGAAAGAAAGAAAGAAAGAGGAAGGAAGGGAGGGAGGGAGGGAGGGAGAGAGACAAGAAAGAAAGAAATAAACCCAGTCACATGACCAACAAGCCACACCCACCAAGCCACGCCCACAGAACCGGTAGGGGAAATTTTTACATTTCACCACTGATATCACCTGTATAGTAAAAGGATTGAAGATATGTCTGAAAATAACCAAAATGAGAGTCAATATTCCAGGATTGAGAGAAGTGTATGTAAGATGTTTTTAAAGTGCAAAATCTAATAAACTCTTTATTTAAAAAAAGAAAAAAGAATATAGAATACAGAATCCCAAAGTTAGAAGGGACCTTGGAAGTCTTCTAGTCTAACTCCCTGCTCAAGGAGGAGACCCTATACCATTTCAGACAAATGGCTGTCCAATCACTTTTTAAAAGCCTCCACTAGTATAGCACCCACAATTTCCGAAGGCAACCTGTTCCAATCTCACTTGTCAGGAAATTTCTCCTTAGTTATAGATTGCTTCTCTCCTTGATTAGTTTCCATCCGTTGCTTCTTGTCTTGCCTCTGGTGCTTTGCAAAATAGGTTGACCCCCTACTGAATCCAGAACACCGCATGCTGCCACCTGAGACTCAAGGGAATATATTGAATCATTGTGGAAAATAACTACAAATTACTGAAGCAATCGAGCTAACCAACATGCCACAAGCAAAGAGAAAAGATCCACTAGAATGGGCTAGGAGCCAGCCTGAGGTAAGGGAAATTCCTTCCTGCTCCTAAATTTAGCAGTCATGCTCAGGGAATGAAACAAAAATAAAGGAGTCTTTCTGAGTCATGCTGCTGAAAATCCTGCTTCTAATTGTGGCAACCTCCAATGCCTCAAAGGAAAAATCCAATTATCTGAAATTCGAATTGGAATAATCTCAATCAAAATGTGCTACCAGCTACAACTGAAAGTACATGCGACAAATTGTAATCCTGTAATCCTGTAATCAATTTCTGATGAAACAAGCCATTCTTTATAAAAGTTTCTCCTCATATTTTCCCCATAACAACACCCTGATGAGATGAGATGAGATGAGAGTAAGTGACTGACCTAAGGTCATCCAGCTGTCTTTCATGGCTAAGGCAGGACTTGAACTCACAGCCTCTTGTTTTGTAGCCTATGCCTTAACCACTAGACCAATCTCTCTCTCTCTCTCTCTCTCTCTCTCTCTCTCTCTCTCTCTCTCTCTCTCCCTCTCCCCCTCTCCCCCCCCCCCCCCCATCCCAAAAAACAAGCACAGGCAAGCCACTTCCAAAACCTTTCCAAGAAAATTT
>QLTV01004104.1:1088082-1112840 GCA_003457575.1 Thermophis baileyi | reverse complement strand
CAGTGGCAACCTGTGAAGCTCTGGTGAACTCTATGCCCAAGAGGGTTAAGGCAGTGCTGGAAAATAATGGTGGCCACACAATATATTGACACTTTAGGCCCCATTTGGACATTATCACTTAGGGGTGTACTCACTTTTGTTGCCAGCAGTTTAGACCTTAATGGCTGTGTGTGGTGTGGTGTTGAGGGGACAGCACATTTACACTGTTATACAAGCTGTATACGCACTACTTTACATTGTAGCCAAGTGTCATTTCTTCAGTGTTGTCACATGAAAAGATATACTTAAATATTTACAAAATGTGAGGGGGTGTACTCACTTCTGTGACATACAGTACTGTATGATTGGGGTAGAGGCAGGGGTGAAATGCTACCGGTACGGACCGGTTCGGGAGAACCGTTAGCGGAAATGTGGCCTGGTTCGCCAAACCGGTAGCGATGGCTGGCTGGCCACGCCCCCAAACCGGTCCCCCAGTCGTCGCTCGCTCTCCCTGCAAGTGGATGTCCCGGGGCTGCACATGCAGTGTACAGACTTTGATCTATCCCCGTTTCTCCTTGGCGCGCTGCCTTGGCGAGCAGCCCGGCCTGAGGCCACCTGCTCGCCTCCCTCCCCAGTCTGCGGCGCCTGCACTCTGGCTCTATCCCAGCCAGCCTGATGTCATGCTGGAGCGCCAGCAGTCCAATGCAGTGTGCGTGTGCAGCAGCTCCTGGACATCTGCTTGCTGTCCCAGAGCGGCAGCCACCACCGCTCTGAGCCCCATAGCACCAGCAGAAGAAGGTAAGGCCGATGCTGGCGGGGGGGAGAAAGACCCGCTGCACTTGTCTGAGGAGCCGCTTCGGAGGGACATGGCGAGGCTCACTCGCCTTTTGGGCGAGTCTGACGTGCGTCTGGCCTGTGGGACCATCCCAAAAACGAAGCTTGCTTCCCCTTCCTCGGACATGGCAAAAGGGTCTGGGCTCGGCGACGTAATTTGAGCCGCCCACCCGCCCATGTGCGCGGGGGGCTCGGAGGAAGCAGCAGCGTCGGCGGCAGTGGCAATGGCACCTCACCCTGAGGTGCCATGGCCAGGTCCTAGCACTCGAGAGGCTCCGTTCCGCAGGCTGGATGTGCGTTGGACTCGCCAAAGCCGCTTTTGCCTCGGACGTTTTCTCTCCGGGACGCGGCGAGCGAGAGAAAAAGAGCAGGGCGGAGCCCGGGAGGCTGCCGAGCGAAGAGCCGGAGAGGCCCAGTGGGTTCCTCTGTGGGGCTGTGCCCACCTGCGAGGCTTGTGGGGGGGTTACCTTCCCACGAGGCTGCTAGCCCCTAACCTGGGGAAACACCAGCTGTTCGTCGGAACTTTTTTTAACTTTTTTTAGTTAAAAATGCTTTAAAAAATTTAAAAATTGGCCATGCCCACCCAGTCACATGACCCTCCCCCACCAAGCCATGCTCACTAAGCCACACCCACAAAACCAGTGGCAAAAAAAATTACATTTCACCACTGGGTAGAGGTCAATATCTATGGGCCTTGTTGTAGGAGATGACCAGGCTGAGCCCAAGGGAGTGGTGAAATGTGTCATCAGTCTCGAGTCCCTTCATGTCCACAAGAGCTCTAAGTCCAGTCCATCTTGAATTCCATTGACTCTTATATACCTCAATTTGTTTTAACTGTTAGCAGTTCAGATACTTGTAGAGAGCTTAAGCTTGCAATAAACCCTTATATTCATTTGAACTGCCTGGATTTCCTGATTTCCATGCTTGATACTTTTGACTATAACCATTGTATATGAAAAGCTTCACATTGGAATGTAAGAAGAGGTATAAATGATTTAAAAAGCATGAATTAGCAAAAGGGAGAAAAGGGAGGAAAGAAATGTATATTGTGTATTTTGTGAAACCAAGACAAAGGGCGAGAATGTAATACTGTAGATTTGAATGAGGGTGGCTTGATCTTGTGGAACAGAACTGATGAATGCATGCAGAAAAGTAGAGATATGAACCAAAAAGCTAAAATGGATACCAAAAAGTTTGAATTGGTATCATCTAATTGGGGACTAATTTTGCAAGATTCTGAATAAATGCTATCCTGTAAAAGGTATTCTGTTAGGTCAGTGATGGCGAATCTTTTCAGCACCAAGTGCCAAAAAGGGAGCGTGAGCGTTCGTCTGGGTGGCAACCCGGAAGAGGAGCTGCCCAGGTCGCATGCGCGTGCCTGAAAATGAACTTCTGGTTTCCGGCACGCATGTGCGCACGACGATCAGCAGGCAGGCACGCATGCTCACGCAGGAAAACAGAAGACCAGCTCTTCCAGTTTCTGGCACTGACGCATGCACGGCCAGCTGATCGTCGAGTGCGCATGCGCGCCAGAAACCCGGAAAAGGAACGGGCGATGCCGCACATGCCAGGCGACATGGCTCCGCGTGCCACTTCGGGCACACGTGCCATAGGTTCACCATCACGGTGTTAGGTGATATTAACAGGTGGATGGGGGCAAGACAAGAAATCACACTTTTATTATCTTTGGTTTACCATTTCTTACTTTTTTGTGTGCTTCACATATTATTGCTTAATCTAAAATATTAAATATTTTGCATTGCAGTTCACACAATGCTTTGGCATTTGTCATCCTAGTTAGGGCTGATATGAACACCAAGCCTATCAGAATAAATGAAACTGTGAAACAGTGAAACAGATTTCTAGCAAATGCCTGGAGTCTCTACAGATAATCCAAAAAGTTCAAAGTCCTTCTAAACTGGAGCCAATAATATTTTCTTCAAGGTTACTCTCAAACATAAGTAACAGGTGCCTGGCAAGACTCACACCAGCAATGCAATAGGAATTAGCAACCATAAAAGTACACTATTTCTGCTGTTTCTCCTCATTTACTGTTGCTGCCTGTTTAGTTTGCTCTTTAGGATAGTAACAAAGGCAAGAAGAAGAAGAAGCTTTACCTGCCTTTATCTCTCCTTCTGTAAATGCTATAGATTAAACGCAGAGTAAAATATGGTCTAGCTTTGTTACTGGACAGAGAAAGTCAGCTGGTTTAGGTGACGGACTCAGTAGCAACCCATGATTAGTAATCCAACTCAGTAGCAACCCATGATTAGTAAACCTATTACTAATATTTTATGGTTGGATAATTCTGCTCTTAACGCCATTCTTCAGACACGGTGGAAAAAAAAATCATCATTCTATTCTCATCAACAAAATTAAGTAAGATTCAGTTAACCACTTTGGTCAGATTTTGTGATTAGAATGGAAAATGTGTCATCTTATTTCATCAAGCAGCATAATATATTCCTTAGATGGTAATAAACAGGTGAGCAATTAGAAGAATGACAAAGAAGGGGGCTGCCTCAGCAAACAAGACCCTTACAAGAATCTATTAAGAAAGGGTGCTCTTCTTTCCTTAGTTTTCCAAACTACTCAGAAGAATGAAATAATTCTGAACTTTGGTCTTCAAAGAAAATAAGACGCATCTCCAGGCAACAAAGGAGACAAGTTAAGGGTGGCATTCATGCTTTGTGATCAAGTGGCTGAAAAAGAGGTACCTTTTTCTTCCAGCAACTCAATGCTCTCTACTATCTCATTGCTCTGGTGAGTTCATTTGGCTTCCATAACCATCCAAGGCTAATGCCAAGCAATTAGTCATTGGAAGAGAAGAAAGAACAGGTTGGTCCACATCCATTTAACTTAAGGCAATGTCAGTTTCCCAATGCTAGGTTGATTGTAGAGTACATCCTTAGTAGCATCCCACAATTAAAACTGATACGACTACAATTTTGAAAGACAGTGTACTTGTTACCATAATGAAGTCAGAATTGCCCTAAAGCTCTATCGCAAAAGCATAAGAGTAATGGATTTTTGAAGGGGGAGGGGAGAGACCAAACAGAAGGTCTCAATATGTGGTCATTGGCTGTGTAAATTAAGCATTTATCCTTTTACTATGATACAATGCTTAGTCCACAAATCTTTCTTCTGTTGAGAATACTTTGTTTAAATGATTATATATGTAAACCTTTTACTAATATTTTACTTTCCAAAAACACCAACGTATCTGGAGATATAAAATAAACTTCATTTACCAGAGTGTGGAATGAGTGTAGAATACCAGCTTCTTCATTAAATATGCAGACACTCATTGATATTTATGGAAACACTTATTTATTTATATGACTTCAGTACCTGCAACCAGAATAAAATTTGCAATGCTTTGGCTCTTAACAAGACCATAGACTCAACCAGAATCTCCAGTACCAAGACTATCTGTTTAGATCTCATGTGTACATAAAGATTAATGGGGTAAGACTGTCAAACCAATTCCACAAATACATGTGCAGAGTTTTAGAAATACATACTTGGGACTTATCTTCCAAACGTCCACTGTTTGACATTTTCATAGGGTTATGTGTTACAAATAGGAGTGAGCCAATTTGTTTAGTGGTTAAGGCACAAAACTAGAAACCAGGAGACTGTGAGTTCTAGACTTGCCTTAGACATAAAAGTCAAATGGGTGACTTTGGGCTAGTCCCTCTCTCTCAGCCCATGACGTCATGCTTGGGCAATAAGCTGGTTGGTCGATTTCTGTGACAACCAATAGTTCAATACTTTGTTGATCTGAAAAAAGCAGACCTGAACTTGTAGGAAAACTGCTAGGAACAATGTGTTGCAAGTAAGAGAGGGTAGAATGGAATCACTTGGTATATGTTTAAATATAGTTTAGGAACTAGTAGCTGCCCGGATGGAAAACAAATTCCATCAACCCTGATTTTTAGCCATATTGTCTGGATTGAATGATAATGTGGTTCAACAGTGCTTTGGAAGTTAAGTGATAGTTGCATCTTCTGTTTCAATGATAATGGAAGAAGCTAGGGATGAAGCTTGGGAAAATCTTCAACAGTCTGAATAAATGTGATTCATAATAATGAATGGGTGGAAGCAAAGTGAAGAACACAGAAAAAAGTGGTTGTATCGTTTAGAGAAACATAAATTAATAAAAATTAGTGATTGGTGAGTGTCTGCATAACAAAGTATTTTTACTCTGTTACATGGAAATGAAAAGCATATGGTTGAAAGTGAAGAACAGAGAACCAGAGAAACATAAAAATAAATTGAATGTAGTGGGTACTTAAATGTATATAGTAAAAAAAGATTAGGTAATAAATAATAGTATGCTGAATGAATTTCGATTAAATACAAATGTGAGTTGACCATATTATTCAACACAAATATGTTATGTTGATTTAGTCATATAGATTTAGCCATATAGAGCACGGATGTCAAACTCATCACATCACATTGCCATCACATGATGTTTCGCAACGTTTTTCCCCTTCGCGGAGCTGGGGTGGGTGTGGCCTGCGCGTGACACATCTGGCCCACAGGTCGCCAGTTTGCCACCTCTGATATAGAACCATAAGTTTAGAGATGAGTAAGGAGTATTATAATTAGCATTACAACCATAGGAAGGAAAAGATAGGTCAGTAGAGAGGAGAAGATTAAGAAAGCCATGGTTGGATGGAGCCAATGAGATCTTCAAAAAGAGAGAAGCCAAAATGTAAAGAACAAAAAGCAAGGTATATAGCTATTTATGGATTTGATGGAAGCAAAGATGGTTCCTAAGGGAAAGAAAGGGATGGAGAAGGATTGTGATTGATATAGAGTAGATTTAGCTATCTTCATTTTTTCTTCTTCTCTTGTGTCTTTAATGCTTTTGGTGTACTGTTTCTTACCCTTTTTCAGTGTTTTAGGTTGTTTACCTCAAAAAAGAAAATGGAAGATTAAAAGATGTAGATGCAGTGTATACATTTCCACCATAACCCAAGATAAAAGACTCCATTTTGAGAGGCAGAAGCTAAAGAAGAAAACACTTTCTCATACCTGGTCTCTATTTCTGGATGATATTTAAAAAGCAAATGCATGGATATATAGATATAGGGAGGGAAGGAGGGAGGGAGGGAGGGAGGGAGGGAGAGGAAGGAAGGAAGGAAGGAAGGAAGGAAGGAAGGAAGGAAGGAAGGAAGGAAGGAAGGAAGGAAGGAAGGAAGGAAGGAAGGAAGGAAGGAAGGAAGGAAGGAAGGAAGGATCCTGCCAGCTTCCCACCAGGAAATTCAATGGGGAAGCCAGCAGTCGCTCCTACTCCTGCTGCTTTTTTTGCCTACCCATGGTCATTCTGCTTCTCTATTTAGATAAGGAAATATCTCTGAAACAATGACCCAACAGGGCATGGGTTGTCTAATAACAAATAAGTCTGTACATACATATTAGTACCTATGACATTTGAAGCACCTTTCTTCTTCTATTCCTTGTCAACTTTTGGCATTAGTATTCTCTACCAAGCTAGTAGCAGTGCAACTAATAATAAGACACAGCCTTATATTACTAAGAACAATATCAATAAAGCAATTTAATATGTGTATTCATGATAAATTAAATCATGTCATCATTGTGCCATAAACTTCACAATGCCAGTGGAAAGCTAAGTTTGAATTAATCAATCATTATTAAATATGGACTGAAGTACCTGTTTTGGAGACTCAATAAATCATGAAGCCCTTTGGGATCAGCAAACAAGAAGGCAATAACTTCACATACCAGCGGCACCTCCAACTTGTCCTTACAGCAAAGCTTCAAATATAAGCTTTTATATCCAGTCATCAATGAAGCAGAGCATCTACCTGCATCTAAAGCTGTTCAGAAGTAACCTTTTCATCTGCCCTTCCTGGCAATAAAATCATAGCTGCTGAAACACCTACCAGTAGTAGTATTTCCATCTTTGCCCAACCAAATCTTGGTTATGCATGTCCACTCTGCATGTTCTTCCTTAATAGAATTGTGTAGAAAGAGGATATTATTACATGTGGAGCCGACAACATCTAGAGGTCAAGTTGTCTAATATTATACTCTCTAGGACCTGCACATTTGGGCTTCTGTTTTATGTGCAAGAAATTTTTGATTGTTTTTACTATGTAATTCCAAGTATACCAATGTTAAATGTTCAGATTTCCATTTTCATTGTGCATTTGAAAATAATTATTAAATTCTTCTAATTATAAGATTTGGTTATAGCAGTAATGATTTTATAATTTCCAAAGAAAACTCCTTGTGCCACTTCAAGACAGATCACTTTCCTAGTTTACACAATAATTTTCAGTGAGATTATAATTTATTGAACTAGAGAAGCCCCTGAGATCTCCATAAGTGAAATGATTATAGGGTATTTTCATTTATTAAAGGCTACAGAAAGGCAGATTAATATAGAGTCTTTGGAAAGACTTTGATGTCAAGCCTTGAAACTCTTATCACTCTGAATTAGTGGTCCACAACCTTGAGTTTCTAGTCACAAGGATAATAATTTCCCAGGCTGAACAACGAGTCTCTTTGTGACTGGAGATTTCCCAGCAACATATATATCTGAGGGAGGCAGACTTCATGTAGATGGCCATCCAATTATAAACAAAGCCCTTCCTGTGAAATATAAGGCAGGCTCGGCCTATGTTCATTTAGTAAGATTGGCCTATAGGCTGAAAACCTAATCGAGGCCTAGAAGAGGCACCAGCCTCAGTTCTCCTGAGTCCTGACATATCTGAATCACAGAGTAGGAGAAGTAGACAACAATTCTAAAGCATCCTACAACAAAATCTAGTCTTTCTCACACCCAAGTATGAGACCCACCCATGGGCCAGGGGTACACCGTTTATTTTTGACTTAGTCTTCAAATGATGTGCTTAGGTCACATTCCAAAAGCAGGCATGTAAAAAGATACTTATTTAATTTCATTTATGATTAAATTAAAATCAGAATTGAATTAGGTGTGGTTAAATTTTTGTGTATTTAATACATTCCTCTTAGTCATATTACAAATCACAATTTTTGGCAACTTTTGAAGACCTATGGGGATCCAGGAACTTCATGCTTAGGTGCTGCTGTCATGCTATATGATTGATTGGTTGATTATGTGCCATCAAGTTGTTTTTTGACTCCTGGCAAACACATAGATAAATTTTCTATATGGAAGAAGCCTATTTAAAGCCTGCCCAAGTTGTAAAAGATTATTTCCTTTCCCAAATCAAGGTCTACAGTATCCAAGGATATTTTGGTACTTGATGCAGAAAAAGCAACAAGCATGGATTTGTGCAGAATGTATCTCAAAATACAAAATTAATTAAACTCCTGAATGTCATGATACCCAAATCAGTTGCTTGAGCTGCCTGCTTCACTCTGCCTAATGGCCAGACCAAATCTCAACCCAGTCAGTTCCCTGAGACTCTGCCAGACAAAGCATATTCATTAAGAACAATGCTAGAATGGGAACATTAGACTATCTGTCAATCAGGGCTATATTTTTGCAGTTCTGGAAAGACTTCAGAAATTATTCAGATGAGAACAATCAGCTGCACTGTTTATGCACTTGTCAGGCTAGATCCTTGATTAATTTTACTAAAGTTTTATTTTTGTCGATGAAACTGACTTTCAAAATAGGAAACAGTCTTTTGCAAGCCAAATAAACTTGGGTTTGATTGCCAGGCCAGGAAAAAGGAAGAGAGCCCTCAGGCTGGGGAGCAGACCTTCATATAATTTGTCAGTGAAATTTCCTAGGAAGCAAGCCTAGCTGTACCTGGCAGCCAGGGAATTTAGATCTATGCCCTGAAGCTGCTAATCCTGATGAAGAAACTCACATAATATTTGGCACAGACAAATATTGGCAAACTTCTAATACATGTCTTTTGCTCCTGCATCTCCCTCATTAACTATCTATTGCACCTGAAATTACTATTTATATTGCAGTTTCAAAATTGGGGAACAGGAAAAGAGTTCAGATGAGCTGGGTACTATATTCTCACTGTGTTTCAGTGCCATCTCTTAAAATTACACACACAAAGGCACAGTAACTCACTCCAGTTGTGGCTATTTCACAATGATGCCATTGAACTTTTAGCTATAGCAGGGATGGGTTCCTCCCGGTACGGACTGGATCGCCCGAACTGGTAGCGACCTTCTGGTGACATCACGGATCTGGTTCGGTCGGTGCCGGTCCGTGGGCGCCGCCATCTTTTTTTGTGAATTTTTTGTGAATTTTTTACTGTTTGGAAGGTTTTTCCTGTTCTGTTGCTTGAAAAAGGGCCCTCCCTCCCACCCGCCCCCCGGTTTATACTGACCTTTATTCCTTCACCCGAAGCACAGCTGATCAGCTCCTCAGCTGTGTTTCGGGCTGATTGCAGTTACTGAGCATGTGCAGAAGCTAAATTGCGGGAGGGAACGCGCGCGCGCAAAATGTCGCAATGCGAACCGGTGGGGAAGGTAAGTGGAACCCACCCCTGAGCTATAGGTGTATTAATTCCTGGTCTCTAATACATTCACCTTGCTTAGGATCGATTGCAACTATTAAGATTAATGTGTTATCCATTATAAGCTACATGTTTTAAAGATTGCCAATTCTAATTCCAGGACATGGATAGGAAAAAATGTATAGAGAGAGGTGGGGGGGAAGCTAGAGTAACATTCAAAATGTTACAAGTCTCAAACATAGAGGTTTTGTTCTTCCAGACTTAAAATTATAATAAAGAGGAAACTGTCTGCCATGGCTAACAGAATAGATAAAATCCTGAAAGCTAGAGCATCCATATTGGGAGTTAATGGGCTTTAGAATGTCTCGGAAGGAATATAGGTTTAGGGACACAAAATAGGACAAACATTTAAAAAGACCTATTATAAATTTGATAAAAGTATGGAACCTTACAAAAAATTAATGTCCTAGAATTGTATGTTTAATCTCTCCTTTAAATACTTTTTTTTATGATGGAGACAACTATAATAAGAAAGGTGATCTTACATATGCAGATATGGTTGATTCAGATACCATGAATAGACGAAAGAAGCAACAAGAACTAAAGGAGACCTTCACCTTTATGGCATATAAATATCATCTCCTTGGTGGTTTGTCAGAGGCAGTGACCATCTGCAGATCCCTGTATCATTACATTATAAAGAAAGATAACATCAGTGATTATGGAGTGCTGCACGTCCAAGAGATACTTAAGACACAAGTTGCTGTTAATAAAAAATGAGGTAATTTTTAATGAGGTGTTGTTGATCTATTATATGGTGGAGGATGAACAGGTAGATGTGACATGTATTACCAAAACCAGGTTGGGCAAGAATAGTAATGTCCCAAGATCTTCCCTCTTGGGTGGAGGTGTCCAGGTACTTCAACATGGATATCAGAGAGACAAATGGGGGTGATATTGATTTATTGGGCCACCTTGCCAGTGAGAAAGGGTGTTGTTCTAAAAGTGGCACGGTGTGAGTGCTTGCATACTAAATTGTAGGGACAACATCTAATACATCCTCTACTTGAGCTCTTCAAATTAATTTCAGTGTTGCTGTCAAGAATCCCAGTTTCTGCTGTTGGGGGACTTCAACTTCCATACCCCTGAGGTGGGATGTGGGAGGCCTTAGGATTTTATAGCCCCCAAGGCAAACCCTCTTGTCTCAGGTAATCTTAGGTCTAACATAATATGTTGGCAGTGATATTTTAGATCTTGTATTTGCCTTAGAGTGGTTGCTCGATGATCTGGAAATGGAGAGAATTTTTCTTAATTCTGTCTATGGTCAGATCTTTTCCTTTCCAGATGAGATTTGCTGACACTTGGGTCTTTGCAGTGAATGGATCAATAAAAACAGTTCACTGATGAATTATGGTTGTGGATAAATTCCAGTAGGTGCTGGAGGATTTTTGCAATGATCTGTCATGTAGTACCAGTGATTGCCTGGTTAGCTGCTGATAACAGGAGGTGACCATCATTCTTAATATAATTTGTGAGTAGTTTCTTTCTGTGTGCCACTCCCAGTTGGTTCCCTAATTTACTAAGAATCTTTAGTTATGAAGAGTTAGGTGCAGTGCTTGATGGTGGAGGAATTTGCATAGTGAATCTGACCAAGAACAAGTACAGGGCAAATTGAGTTCATTTCTCCTTCCTCACTGCACAGACAGATTGCTGACCAGTAGCCTTACTAAATCCATTTTAGGAAAGTGTGTTCACAAAGATTACCTATCTGAAGGTGTGATATCTTTTCCCTATATTTTGCCAATAAAATTGCTCAGATGGTAACTGGGAAATATCTTGCTATTTTAATTGGGTGTTCTTTTGACCTATGTCTTGATGATGTGGATAGGATACTCTGTATCATAACCACATGATTTGGACCTATGCCCCAAATGCCCCTTCAGGAATCAGGGATAAACACAGCTGATTTAATTCAAGAAGCTGTCAATGCTTCTTTGATGGAGGGGATGATGCCTGAGGCCTTGAAAAGTACTCCCTCCTTAAGAGGCCCCTTTTTTATCCAGCCATCCTCAGGAATTATTGACTATCTTCATCTTTTGGGAGGAGGATAAGAAGTCAGCTACATGTATTCTAAAGGAAGATTTTCTGGGTGCTTTTCAGCTTGGATTTAGGCCTGTACATGAAACTAAAATGACATTACTTGCATTGTGGAAGACGTCTTCTGAGCTCGGATACAAGTATTGCATGCTTTCTGGTCTTATTAGGTCTTTCAGTGGCTTTCAATGCCATCAATCATGGTATCATTTTGGAATACCTGTAAAAATTGGGGGCTGGGGCATTGTTCTACAGTGGTTTCATCTTTCTTTAGGGGATAGTCCCAGTCAAATGTTATAGGGAATATGAGGTCAACCTAGTAACTATTCATTCAACATCATAGGACATTGTGGTTGTCCTTTCTTCCCTGTTGCTTAACATCTACATGAAGAGGTCATCCTTTGGTTCAGGGTGTGGTACCCATCAGTAATGTACAGCTGATGATACCCAGCTGTACATTAGCACCCTAAGTAGGGCAGATAATATTGTGGAGGTTGTTACGTACTGCCATACGGAGCACAGATTTGCATAGCTGCCGCTGACTGGCTGATCTAGTGGTGGGAGAAATAAACTACTGTCAGTGGCCAGCAGGCTACAGGGAAGCCCTTAAAAGCGGCTTCCCTGCAGCCTGCCGGCAGTTCGGATTGCTTTCAGCTTTGGAGAAATAAAGGTGCTGAACTGTTCCTGAGTGTCGCTCATTCTTTCCCGTGCGAATCTAACACTGGCGACGAAGGTGGTTGAAGAAGACACCAGGACAAAGGCACTTCGTGGCATCCACGGCCATCTTAGAAGCAAGCACCGATCTGCTCTGGCCAAACTTCAGGGTGGCTACTCAAACCTCTCCCACTCCAGCAATCTTCAACCCCAAGACCGAAGAATGGACAACCTACATGAGCTGTTTTTGCATGTTTCTGGAAGCCAACAACTTCCAGGATCTGTCAGACAACAGGAAGAGGGCTCTCTTCCTAACCTACTGCGGGCCAAAAATTTATAAAATGGCTCAAATCCTGGTGGCACCCACAGATATCGAGTCCATCTCCTGGACAACACTTCAGATGACCCTGAAGGAACACTATGCTCCTGCAGCAACCCCGATGGTCAGCAGAAATGAGTTTTACCATCACCGCCAAACTCTGGGAGATCACAACCAAATGCGAATTCATAAACCCGGAGGAAATTATGAAGGACCGGATCATTCTAGGAATGAGAGACCTCAACCTACAGAAAATGCTGCTGATCAGAAGGGGGGCAACATTCAAGGATGTCGTGGAGGAAGCCCGAGCCGCCGAATCCTTGGACAACTCAGCTGCAGACATCCGAAAGACCAGCACAGTCCATCGCACACACAGGGAGCCCAATTGGATGACCGAAGTCCCCGAATATGACGACGAGTCAGAGGAGGACGACAGGGTGCACCGAGTGCAGACAGAAAGAAGGGTAAGCCCCAGAGACTCTGAGAACAGGCAAACCCGATGCTCGGGTTGCCTAGGGGCCATGCCAGGGCGCTTTGCAAATTCAAAGATGCCATTTGCCGCCGCTGCCAGAAAAGAGGGCACATCGCAGAAGCCTGCAGAGCCACCCAACCGACCCCATACCAGCCAGCCGAGTATCAACCCAAAACACCCATGGGACCGGGAAGACATGGGCAGAACCATTCAGGGGGCCAACGGGGTAGGCGAAGAGATGAATACCAATACCAGGACAACTGGGGGATCTACAACACCAATGTGGGTCACTCCGATGCCGGTCAAGGAGAAAAGTTCCACAT
The DNA here is from genome assembly GCA_003457575.1 of Thermophis baileyi. Taxonomy (NCBI): domain Eukaryota; kingdom Metazoa; phylum Chordata; class Lepidosauria; order Squamata; family Dipsadidae; genus Thermophis; species Thermophis baileyi. The sequence continues at coordinate 1,099,712 of QLTV01004104.1, read as the reverse complement.
CACCGTGGCCATTAAGGGAATCCCATGCGATATGGAGCTAGACACCGGCTCCGTATTCACCATTATGTCCTGGGGAACCCTAAAGCAACTCCTGCCAACCATCACAAGGCAACAACTCAAACCGCAACACATTTGGCTCAACGATTTCCAAGGCAACCCCATTCGAGTGCTAGGCAGAGCGGAAATACCCATCAGCTTCAAGGAATTCAGAGGGAAGCTACCCTTAACAGTCGTCGAGGGAAACAGACCGACCCTGCTTGGAGTGGAATGGCTCAAGACTCTCGGCATCGGCATCACCGGGCTGCATCAGATCAAGGGGGACAGATTGGACAAGCTGCTAGCGGACTTCCAAGACGTGTTTGATGGGAGTCTAGGTAAATATATGGGCAAGCCCATATCGTTTAACCTAGACCTCAGTGTCACCCCCATTAGACTAAAACCCCGGAGAGTTCCATTTGCACTTCGGCCAAAGGTGGACGAACAACTGGATAAACTAATTGCCCAAGGGATCTTAGAACCAGTTAATCATGCCACATGGGAGACAACACTTATTGCACTCACTGGGGAATGGAAAAATTTTCGCCAAGTTAGACCTGGCCCAAGCGTACCAACAGTTGCCTGAGGACGCAGCCACCGCAGAAGCCCAGACGATTGTCATGCATAGGGGGGCTTTTAAGTGCAACCGCCTTAAAAAAGAGAAGGAGGGGCTGTAAAAAGAAAAGGGGATGGAAAAAAAGCAACCCTGAATTTAAAACAACAACAACAAAAAAACGGAGGAACAACTTTTGACTAGGCTGCGCGAGGTGCTAGGTCGGTTCCAGCAAAGGGGCCTTAAAGTAAAGCGGGACAAATGCAAAATAGGGTCACCAAAGTAGAATTCCTGGGTTCCTGGAAACGGGTCTGGCATTCGCCCCACAGACACAAAGATAAAGGCCATCAAAGAGGCACCGACCCCCACAAACAAGGCAGAGTTACAAGCATTCCAGAGTTACTCAACTTTTATGCCATTTTTTTGAAACAGAAGGCGACCGTCGTGGAGCCTCTCCATAGGCTCCTGGGGAAGACAGCCTCATGGACATGGGGACAAAGAGAGGCCAACGCTTTTGCTGCCATAAAGGACTTACTCTCATCTAACACCATCCTCATGCAATACAGTGAGACCCTCCCCTTATTGTTAATGTGCAACTCTTCACCTTTTGGAGTGGGGGTGGTCCTCAGCCACCAACTACCCAATGGCTCAGAAGCCCCCATTGCATATTCGAAGACACTATCACCAGCTGAGCAGAATTACAGCCAACTGGACAAAGAAGCGCTTGCAGCAGTGGCCGGCATAAAGTGTTTCCACGAATACCTTTACGGCCGCAAATTCCAACTTCTAATGGACCACAAACCACTACTGGGTCTACTCGCAGGCAATCAACAAACGCCGCAATACATGTCACCCAGAATGACTTGTTGGTCCATTTTCCTGTCCGGATATAGCTACAAGCTGACCCACCGACCAGGAAAGAGCATCGGACACGCAGATGCTCTCAGCCGCTGCCCAGCACCCAACCTCGTGGAAGACCCTGCACCTGTGGCCGAAATTTTGCTGATCAACATTGAACGAACCAGCCCTGTCATATCTCGAGACATCGTGGAGCACACGGCGAAAGACAAAGTATTGTCTAAAGTCATGAACTGGGTGTTAAGGAGGTGGCCACAGGAGGAAGAGGGGGAAGAATTTAAACCCTTTAAAAATAAGCAGATTGAATTGTCTGTACTGAAGGGGTGTTTGCTGTGGGGGGAGCGAGTTGTTGTACCACAGAGTCTACGGAAAAGAGTGATGGGGACATTACACATAGGACACCCCGGGATAGTGTGCATGAAAGCACTAGCGAGGAGTTATCTGTGGTAGCCAAAACTGGACCAGGACATAACCGAATGGGTGGCGACTTGCCTGCCATGCCAAGAAACCAGGCCAGCTCCACCATGAACCAACCCATTAGAATGGGAGCCCTGTGGTCAAGAATCCACATAGACTTTGCAGGACCCATGGCGGGACAAACCTTCCTAATTGTCATGGATGCCTATTCCAAATGGCTGGAGGTAGTCCACATGCACACCTCGACAACGGAAGCCACCATACGAGCCCTGAGAAGGATGTTCACGACACATGGCCTGCCAGATGTCCTTGTGTCAGACAACAGACCGCAACTGACAGCCAAGAACATGGAGTCGTTCCTGGCCGACCTGGGCATAAGGCACGTACTTGTCTCACCATTCAGTCCAGCTAGCAATGTCCGGGTGGAAAGAATGGTGAGAATGACAAAAGAGACTTTAACTAGAATGGGCCCAGGGAACTGGCAGGAATGGATCGACCAGTTCCTGTTGGCCCAACACATCACACCATGCGTGGCCAACAACCGGAGCCCCGCCGAAATGCTGATGGGACGGAAACTGAGGTCCCAACTGGACAGACTGAACCCCACTTATCACCCGGAGATACCCCTGGAGTCCAGCAAGCTAACCCGAATGCTAGCTTTAGATGAGCTAGTGTCCACCCAGAACTTTGCAGGGGATCCCAAGTGGGTGAAGGCCACCATAATAGCAGTTACCGGTCCCAAGTCTTACCAAGTTAAACTTGACGACGGCTGAGTGTGGCGAAGACACATCGACCAACTCAGGAGTAGATTGGGAGATTCCTGGCTTCGCCAACCGGAGACCACACAGCTGCAAGAAATCCCAGTGCACAGGCTGGAACAACGCGAGCCTCTGCCCCGAAGGCCATACAATACAATTCACCAAGACGACCATGACGAGAACCAGGCCCTACCTACAAGGACCCAGGGAGATCTATTCTCAAGCCCGGAGGTGGAGTGCGAGTCCCTACCTGCAGACGCCGGAGTCCAGCGAGGTCACTCGGCAGGGGTGAAATGCTCCCGGTTCACTAGTGCTTGTCGGTCACCATAGAGCCGGTTGCCAAGGTAGCACGAGGCTCCGCCCACCCGCCTGGATGCCGCCATTTGGGTTCTTTTACCCTCTGCGCATGTGCAAAGCGTTCTGTGCATGCGCAGAGGGTAAAAGAACCCAAACGCCGGCGTCCGGGTGGGTGGGCGGAGCCTCATGCTACCTTGGCAACCGGCTCTACGGCGACCGACAGGCACGAGCGAACCGGGAGCATTTCACCCCTGTCACCCGGGACCGGAGGACGAAGTTGCCAGGACTTCAGCCGCCACGCCTGGCGGCCGGTTCCAGATTATTCCACAAGCCGGGGAAGGAGCAGCAACAGGCATGTCCGCTCCAGTCGAAAACTTCTGAGGAACTGAATCACCCAGGCCCAGTAGGACTGTAAGGCGTCCTGTTTACTTATGTGACTACGTGAGTGACCGACGTTGATCCCTGATTGGACATTACCCGAACTAAGAGGGGAGGGGTGTTACGTACTGCCATACGGAGCACAGATTTGCATAGCCGCCGCTGATTGGCTGATCTAGCGTCAGGAGAAATAAACTACTGTCAGTGGCCAGCAGGCTACAGGGAAGCCCTTAAAAGCGGCTTCCCTGCAGCCTGCCGGCAGTTCGGATTGCTTTCAGCTTTGGAGAAATAAAGGTGCTGAACTGTTCCTGAGTGTCGCTCATTCTTTCCTGCGCGAATCTAACAGAGGTTTTATCCTGGACTGGAGTTCTGAGGGTCTGGATGGAATAATACATTGAGATTGATCCCAAGCAAAATGGAAATGTTATTTGTCCATAATAGTTACTGGTTGCTTCAGAGTTGTCTTTTAAGGAGAGGCAATGTCCCCAAATCTCTCTCTCTCTCAAAATTTGAAATCCTAATGGATTCATCTATAGACAAATATCTCTATGGAGACTTTTCTATGCTCTGAACAACAGTAACTCTGTATCGTTAGAGTTTAATTTCACTATATCCGTAGACCACAGCAGGATGTTCTACATCATGTTTTCTATGAAGACCATTTGGAAACTGCAATTGGGGCAAAATACAGTAGCCAGCTTGCTGGCAAGTACTGGTTGCCAACTACATATAACTCAGGTGTTCTGGATGATGAATTTAGCTATTAGTAAGTTTCCAGGAATCACTCAAAGTGATGACTTTGGCCTAAATGGCTTAGCACTTAGGTACTCTTGGGAGCATTTTCTCTTATTTGAATTAACCTATCCTATACAATTATTCTGGGAGAGGATTCTATGTTGGGAGGGACTTCCCAAAATGCCTTATAGTATTGTTTTGTCAGTGCATTACTACCAACTGCAAATGAGATATCAATAAAATCTTGTAGTTAGCCATTCCCCAATACTGTCCCAACTCTTGTCTTAGTATGATCTTGTATAAACAACACACTCATAGAGCAGGGGCTTCCCCCCCCTTTCTTTTTTGCATGTTGCTCTATCTTATTTGAATGAATTTTAGGATCAGAGTCCCTGCTTTTGGAATTCTGCTCTGAATTTTAGAAGGATTAAAACTTGTATATTTAATAAAGCAGACTGATCAGTTGAAGTATTTGTGAGCAACAGTAGAGAAATAATGTACAGAATATAATTGTGGAAAGGTTTACATCTTAATTTAATGGATGGTCCACAATTTAGTATTTAATTTGGGGAAAGATGAGATCTGCATTGTATGGGGCAAAAATGCAAGTAGTCAGCCCCATAGCATAATCGTGTGCATCAGGGGTCTCCAACCTTGGCAACTTTAAGACTTGTGGACTTCAACTCCCAGAGTTCCTCAGCCAGCTGGCTGAGGAATTCTGGGAGTTGAAGTCCACAAGTCTTAAAGTTGCCAAGGTTGGAGACCCCTGGTGTGCATGACAAAAATTTACATTAAGCCAACCTTGGGACAGGGGTGAAATGCTCCCAGTTCGCTCGTACCTGTCGGTCGCCATAGAGCTGGTCGCCAAGGTAGCGCGAGGCGCCGACCACCCGCCCGGATGCCGCCATTTGGGTTCTTTTACTCTCTGCGCATGTGCAAAGCGTTCTGTGCATTCACAGAGGGTAAAAGAACCCAAATGGCGGCAGTCCGGGCGGGTGGGTGGCGCCTCGTGCTACCTTGGTGACCGGCTCTACGGCAACTGACAGGTACGAGCAAACCGGGAGCATTTCACCCCTGCCTTGGGATTTCCTGAACACTACAATTGTTGTAGATTCCTTCCATGAAGTGGTTTGACATTTGGCACTTTGATGATGTCACAAAAAAGGGACAATCACTGGTACAGCAAAAGACAACTTAATTGGGTCAAGGATGAGATGAAGGCCACAATCTGGGTATGAACACAAAAGCAATGTTGCCAGAGCATATTTATGCCTTAGTTAGAAGTGAGTGGGGAAAGGCCTTGCAATCCATTGCTAGTTGAAGTGATTGTGCTGCAGAGTAGATTCTCAAAAATGAAGGTTAGAAGCCTTTCCATAATCAAGATTAACATTTTTTGGATGGTATTCTACAGAAATGATCATATAGATAATTTCCCCATGCTTGAAAAGGATACTGGGATTTGAACTTGAATATATCTGTACAAAGTGAGATTAGAAAAGGCTGGCAAATTTGTGATGTCTTGAAGATGTTTTATTTTTGAATAGGTGAGCACCTCAGTTGGTGAGCACTTTCATTACACTTGAACTACATTTGCATGATATTGTCATACAATTTAATTACATCAAAAGTGCTTTTAATTGTGGTTTACAATTCATCATTACTTTCAACCTATTTCAGTACTGTACTTTGCTCCCTGGGAAAGGCAATTACTGTTTCAAAGTATATGGAGATTCTCAGACATCCAGGTCATGGTTGTCCCAAAGGTGCTTTTTTCAGGAGGCACATGGACTTGTTTTTTCTTTGAAGACATTTCGCTTCTCATCCAAGAAGCTTCTTCAGCTCTGACTGACCATTCAGTCAGAGCTGAAGAAGCTTCTTGGATGAGAATCGAAATGTCTTCAAAGAAAAAACAAGAAAGTCCATGTGCCTCCTGAAAAAAGCACCTTTGGGTGTTTCCAAGTAGTACAATTCTGAAAGTGTAGAAAGGCTTTTGATTTCAAAAATATGCAGAAGAATAAGGTCATGTGGTAGAATTTGGGACATTTTGTGCAGGCAACTAGAGGCTGAAGATCAGGTTTTGAAAAATAAGTTCAAATCAGGGACGGTCCAAACATTTAACAGGCACTTGGGAGATACATGTGTGGGAGTGGAGAAGTAACTCATGCTTATGAACAACAAATTCATACAAATCAGAGGCACAGATAAATACAAGGAAAGTGGTGTGGAACGTTCTGTGTGAGGGCAAGAAAGCAGCCAATGTAGAAAGTGTATATGTTGGTCTTTAGAGTAGTAGATTTGCCAGCAAAATTAGTATGCATGATTTATGATCAAGCATTTATATTCTGGGTGTGCCAATCTGCAAACTAGTGGGTTGAGGCACATTTAAGGCAACCTGTCTTTCTGATTTGTCATTCCACTGCCCCAAACTTGCCTCTTTTACGTAAGCTGATCTCTTTGTTCCTGTTGGTGTAGCAATAATAATGGATTAGCTCCATTTCTCACCACCAGATACATAGGACTAGTGATTCAATAACTTAGGTACGCAAGGTTTTTATGACCTGCCTGAGGTCACGTAACAGAGTCATTAGAATGCCACTATTCAGCTTCTCAAACCACTAACTGCCTACCTTTCAGTCTCTTTTGGCTGAGAAAGGAGAATGCTGAGGAAAAACATTGTGGTTCAGGTTAAATCTTGAAACTAAAGTGTTTTGAGGATCAAAACAGATATGATAGGAAAACCCATAATTGGATCTCCTGTTCATGTTATTTTTTAATAATATGATTCAAAACTGGGACAAAAGATTAAACTTTTAGTTCTTCTTATTGCTTTTTACTACATTGCTATTTACCATTCTTAGGAAAAGATTAAGATCCTAATATTTCTGCCTGGCTGGTCTTATTCATTATACTTAAAATAATGTGTTTTGTTATTATTAATTAAATTTAATATAGCCACTCACTCCAATTTGTTTAGTCTTTTGCTAACCCAGTATTTAGAGTTTCTAAATCATGTTTTATGGTTCACTGTGTTGGTCAATCTTCCCTTACGCAACAAACTACAGTATTATGAAGCATATGGTAGTTAACATAATGTGTAAACCCTGTTGGCGTTTGGCCAGGCTATTCCTCCAACTTGACCCTACTCCTATCCTCAGTTCACATTTCATGCTAAACCAGGTTTTCAAAACAGTTTGCTGAAGATACCACAAGAGCTTAGTGTCAGTGTTTACACATAACATTAATGAATGGCACATTAACCATCAAAACCCCAATAAACCATATTATGGCAATGTGTGAACCCACCTAACAACAATAACAACAACAAAACCCATCAGTGTTTGAGCTGCTGACAAAGATTCAACTAATTTGGGCTTCATTCACCCACAGGCATTGCATATATTTATCCCAGTTCCTGAAGGCAGGTAAATGATGATGTTATGTGTTCCAGACTTGATCAATAGTAACTGAGAAATAGGGAAAATTTGGGCTACCAGATCCAAAAATTCAGACCATCACTGGATGGAAGGAAAGAGATATAGAAAATGGAATGTTTCCTACTATCTAGAGGTTATCTGGAATTTTATATACCAGATCTGGCAGTTGAAGAGATACTAAAGATAGATTTCACTATGAAAGAGCCACACAATCTACTCTGCTGCCCAATTTTATAGATTGGAAGAAGCTGTACTAATATTGTACTGATATCAGATTGATATTTAAGGGGCATTTTGGGCCCATCATCCATGCTCAGCATTTTAAGAAGTTTAGCCTTTATTGTGAGTTATTCTCACTTGAAAGAGTTTGTGCTTTAAAAGATGCCATGGTGCCCCTGTTCGCATAACACATTAACCCTAAATCTTGGTTTACAAACCATAGTGACTGGGTTCATAAATCATGCTAATCCAAAACTAAGCAGACTATATAATAGTTTATCTTAATGAGTGAATCAACTTTTGAGAATTGCTTAAGAGACAGCTAAAGAATAAATGAAGCAGCTGACTAAATTGCTAAGTGGGAGGACAGTGAAACCTTCTATAGTTGCAGTGTAGTCATTTACTCAGCCTGCTGTCATGTCAGAGTTTCAGGCCACCTCAGCCTCAGCCTACATAACACAATTGTTCTATAGACATTTTGCATTGCCCCAACAGCTGTACTATTCAAGTAGCTCAATCCTGCACAGCAACTACAAATGAAGTTGACCCACTAACCTTTCTTTCTAGATTTCTAGAAAGGTAGCTGAAATACTCCAGGCTAGAATATTTCAGCTAGTGTTAATTTTCAGGACTGACTCACAATCTGATGAAAAAGGAAGACTTGAAGATTGCACTTATTGAACAAAAAATTGTATGGTAAGTGGTATAAGGGAAACTACTTTGTACTTCTACAGTCTCAGTCAGAAAGGTAAATTTATCAAAGAGAAGGAAAGCATTTAATTTTGTTCTCACTCACAGAAATGATTTTTCAGCAGAATAAAAAAGAAAAATAGTATGAGCACCATGAGTATTAAAAATAAAATTATTGCCTGGTTTATTTGGAAATAAGCAATTATTTTCTGGTGGTGTATCTGGAATCAGTCTACCAGCTGATCAACACTACTAGGGTACCTGAGCATGAACAAAGACCAATAACTATTTCTTGGGGATGGGAATACACAATGTCGTCCCCTCCCCCATCCCATTGGGGATGCAATCTTTGTTCATTGTTCCATTTAGTGCATTAAAAGCACTTATGTCCAGTTTGTGATAACTCAAGCAGTGAGATTCACCTCATCTGCTGTTCACGTCATGTTGTTGTAGGCAAAACACGGACATTCCAGTTGGCTATTCCCTCCCCCCCACCAGTCAGTTGCTGTTCCTTACAACTTTTTTAAAAAATATAAATTCACCATCCAACTGGTGAAGGCTAATGGCTTTTGTTTTATAAACTCGCTGATGGAATTTAAAATAGACATTTTTCTTTTTTTTTTTAATAAAAATGAAATTGACAACTCTGCCAACTTCTAAGCAAAGCGGTAAAAAAAAAGTGGTGTTCTCTTTCTTTTCTTTTTTTTACTACTCCATTACTGTCAAGGGCAAGGGGAAGTCATCACAGATCACACAAAAGGAATCATATAAAAGGTCTGGCAGTGGAAACCCCATGGAAAGAAAAGTTATTGATTCTTGCTTTCCCAACATGGAAGGGAGAAGGAGGAAGATCCACCAATCAGGAATCATAGTAAATATGTGTCTGAAAGGACGCTAGGCTATCACCATAGCCAAATCAGAAGACATCTGCAAAAGGATTTCTGAAACCAATTTAATTTTCAGCCAGTTTATGCATGTGAGTCAAAAGCTGCAAAGCAGAAAATCCCAAAACTGTATATTATGGCTTAGGTTTCTTAGATTCTGGGCCATAATAAATGTACCTTTTTTTTTTTTACATTTCAAAATGTAGCCTTTTGTTGGTTTTCACTGTAACACACCAACCTGGCTACAACTGTAAAATTTATTTCTTAGAATAATTTAAACATAACTGCTAATGAAAAGGCAATGCTTGCAATAATATGCAAAGCCAAAAGGTTTGTGCATCCATTGCCATCCTACCCTATGCCAGGCATATTTCTTTAACCAAAATCTTCAGTTTACTATAACATCCCCACCAGGGGTGGGTTCCACTTACCTTCCCCACTGGTTCGCATCGCGATGTTTTGCGTTCCCTCGCACAATTTTGCTTCCGCACATGCTCAGTAGCTGCAATCAGCCCGAAACACAGCTGAGGAGCTGATCAGCTGTGCTTCGGGTGGAGGAATGAAGGTCAGTATAAACCCAGGGGCGGGCGGGAGGGCCCTTTTTCAAGCAGCAGAACAGTAAAAAAAATTCACAAAAAATTCCCCAAAAAAGATGGCGGCGCTCATGGACCGGCACCGACCGAACCGGATCCGTGATGTCACCAGCGGGTCGCTAACGGTTCGGGCGATCCAGTCCAAACCGGGAGGAACCCACCTCTGATCCCCACACAATGTGAGCCCTATGTTGGTTATCTGGAAACTGGAATTTCTACTTTAGAACAATTCTACATTTCATAAACCCATTATCAAGTTCAAATGAGACAATAAGCCTGACCTTAGCTAAATAAGCATTTCAGTGAACGGAAGGATGCCACCATTCACACAGATGTTAACTATACTTGTGATTAGGCATACTGTCGAACAGAGTTGTACTCTACTGTACTAGATAGTAAGCTGATCTGTTCTGATAGCAGAGTACAGTAGGTTCAAGGTCCCATTTGTATAGGTTTTCCTAGAATATGGGGTGTGATAACTTCACCAGCTTTGTTTCCCCCCCCAAAAAAAAAGAAGACAGGACAAGATTTCCATTACTAACTAACCTCATTATTCTGATTGCACCATCAATTAAAAAAAGTACAATGAGAAGCAAACATTAGTCTCATGTCCACACTACAAACGTATTTTAATATTGCTTTAAATTAACATGGCCCAGTCCCCAAATCAAGGAATTATAGTTTGTAACTTCATAAAGGTACCAAGAGTTCTTGGAAATCCTTTGCAGAACTTTAATTCCCATGATTTTTTGAAGTGAAATCCAGTAATGGCTATGGCAGCCTTTTGCAACCTGGAGCCCTCCAGTTATAAATGCTATAACTGCTAAAATAGACCGATCTCAGTTTTGTCTCTTGTCGCATGCTATAGACTGTTAATTTATTTAATTTGCAACAGTCCCTCTTCTTGTTACAACAAGAAGTGAGTACAATAGTACCCCATCTCACTTTTTCAACCCTTTTTAAAAGAGGGTTCATATTCTTCCGGTCTAGGAAAAAAAAAGTAGATGGGTTTTGGCAAGTGGGAAGGAGGTCACAGGGAATTTTTTGGTTTTCCTCATCCAAAAATGCCAATCTGGTCTTGCTCAGTCCTGCCCATTAACAGTGCCATAGCTTGCTGATTTTTTCTATGTGTATATTTCTGGGTATAAACTTTCTTGTTCTGCTTCCAGAAGAAGCACAGCAAAATGTTATTGTCCTTTCAACATTTACTGCTGGTTACTTTATTACAAAACCCAAGTTTATTTTTCAGCGTACTAAATTGACAATTGCCTAACCAACATTTGGTATGATAATTCATGTGTTTGACCTGCACATTTAAAAGGTCTCATCAACTTGTTTTCCAATTCATGTTATTTGTTCATTATCAAGCAAGTAGACACTCTCCTCTGACCCCTGTGGTCAGCTAAAATATCTGGGGTGCAGATATTCTGCAAATACTAACACAGGCTGAGTTTTTCTTACTGCTTGTACCAATCTACTGGTCATCTGGATTTTTGCAGATAAAATCTAGTGACCCTATTCTGCTCAGGTGGAAGAAGAATGGTACAGCTTGATTTTTCCAGATGTAGAATAAAATAGAATTTTATTGGCCAAGTGTGATTGGACACACAAGGAATTTGTCTTGGTGCATATGCTCTCGGTGTACATAAAAGAAAAGATACGTTCGTCAAGAATCATAAGGTACAACACTTAATGATAGTCCAGGTACAAATAAGCAATCAAATTATACTAGGAAACAATCAATATAAATCGTAAGGATACAAGCAACAAAGTTACAG
>QLTV01004104.1:1056501-1087814 GCA_003457575.1 Thermophis baileyi | reverse complement strand
CTTTCTGAGTTGGCACAGAAAGAACATTCTTTGTTGTGCTTTTTTGATGACGTTTTTGATGTTAGGTGTCCATTTTAGATCTTGCAATATAGTAGAACCTAGAAATTTGAAGGTCTCTACTGTTGATACTGTGTTGTCTAGTATTGTAACAGGTGGAAGTATGGGAGGGTTTCTCCTAAAGTCTACCACCATTTCTACGGTTTTGAGTGTGTTCAGTTCCAGATTGTTCCGGTCGCACCACGAGGCTAGTTGTTCAACCTCCAGTATGTATTGCTGAACTGGAATTCTGAATACGGCCCAAAATAAAATAAAGAAATAAAAACCTTCATATTAGCTGTTACTCCAGCTTTAAAACAAGTCAATTTTATTTTCCTGGTTCATCCCACTTTTGAGAACTCTACCCCCAATAGCCGATTGAAAGGCAAAATGCAACCTTCAGCCTGTAGTACGTTGCTTAATTAGAAGAAACCAAACTGGCCATCTTACCACTGTTCTCCAAACTTCATTTTTCTAATAAATATACTTTCAAAAATGAATTTGCTCATAACTCAGGTATGTGCATGTATGTGAAAACCTATTGGAAAAACTAAACTAAAAATGATTTAAAAAGTCTCAACATTAAGGAAAGATTAACAGTATCCTACATGTATAATGAAAAATAAGCAGTTGATCTATAACTTATTTACCGAGTACAGTTGTGAGATAATGTGAGTTTATAGTGTCCTTTACTACACTGCAGACATCTTGGAAGCAAAGAACAAATATGCAAATACAATTTAAAAAAAAACAAATAAAACCCTACCTACCTTACATTCCATAGCCTGACTAATGTTCGTTAAAACTTCACATGGCACAATGAAACTAAAGTTATCTGGAGGACAAAGCCAAATGCTTTTAAATCTTTCACTTAAAATGTTGTGAATGACCATGATTGGCCATACCCTAGGAGTAGCAGCAATTTCCTTTCTGTACTTTACTTCTCAGTAAATCTACACTGGGCATTTAGTTGTCAGTGAGAAACTGCATTGATAGAGAAAAACTGCAGGGTCATCACCATTATCTGCCCTCTTCCTTCTCAAGTAGCAAATATGGTAATCTCTCTCTCTCTCTCTCTCTCTCTCTCTCTCTCTCTCTCTCTCTCTCTCACACACACACACACACACACACACACACACACACACACACACACACACACACGCACACGCGCACACATCCCTTGTGCTGTTAGTGATATCTCTCACTTGTCATACTGTAAATTCCCACATATGTCATCAACAGGCCAACCCAAATCTGTTTAAACTTGTTAATCTTTATTGTGAAAAAATTTGCTGGAAGAATCCTTTGGCTCCTCCAACAGCAAGTACATTCCTGTAACATACAGTATTTCTCAAAAGATAGTCCATTTTAGTAAAGGCCTTTTTATACATTATAGTAAGAGAGCCTTCTCAAGATGTTTGTGCCCCATTCTTCCAAGACAATAGATACAGAACTGAGAACAAGTAATAAGTTACCTGGAATGTTCATTTTTAGAATTATTACCTTTTTATACATCAAGCCAAGCCAGTGGGGCAAAATAAATATAAATATAAGTATATAGTGCACCTCTGCTTTAAGATAACCAAGCCCAATAGGTTTTAAATCCTCAAGGATTATATTGGAATAAGGGGGGAAATACTACTATAACCATATTACAGCTAAAGACTTTTAAGCTTCTCTCTATCATGGGCTGAGGATAAGGTACTATTGTGGGAACTCAGTCATTGTTAGATACAACTGGATAAAGATTTTAGTCTGACACTGCTGGATTAATCTAAAGGCATCTAATGTACCATCTTAGTTTTTACAGTGGCCATTTCAATTATGCCTTGGAGATCTGAAAAGAAATAAATGTTGGGTAGATGTTGTAGTTTGGACATTAAGTAATTTTATTAATAACGTTCTATGTTTACATTTTGTTACTTGTTTGTTACGAGGCACAGTGGTTAGAATGCAGTATTGCAGACTAATTCTGCTGACTGCCAGCAGTTCTATTCCCACCTTGGGAAGGATGGAAGGTTGACTCAACCTTCCATCCTTCCGAGGTTGGTAAAATGAGGACCCAAATTGTTGGGGGCAATATGTTGACTCTGTAAACTGCTTAGAGAAGGCTGTAAATTAATTACTGTGAAGCAATATATAAGTCTAAGTGCTATTGCTACTTGCCTTGAGCATTGGTGCTGCAAAAGAATGACAAGGCATTATTTTTCTGAATAAAATAAATGAATTACTTTGAGTCCCATTAAGTAATGGGAAAGTACAAAAAAGATAAATTATTTCTGCCTGGATTTGGTACTTTTGTTTATTGGATCCTTCCCAAGAATCTAAGATAGTTAAAGATACTACTGTATGCCAATATATGTGTTGTTTCAAGTAATTGGACTTTGCAATTGACAAGTCAATATTCTATCCATTCTTACTGTGTTGACTGCTTTTCTATAACTTTTAGTAAGGCACCAAACACACCAACCTTGTTGCCATGATTACTGTTATTGTTAGATAACAACAATTATAAAGAATACTGCAGATAATGACTATTCATTGATAGATAATAAGGGGTGACAACATTCATGAGTGCTAATAGCAAAGATATGTGAGTGGAAAAGAAATGGACTATATTAGTAGTAATCTTTAAATTAAGGAATTTACAAGAAGATATTCAAGATTGCTTTTATTATTATTATTTTTGGAACATCTGGGAAAATTCATGCAGTTCAAGAAGGATTTTCACATTGTACAACTATGATGCACTTTCAAAATTTCAAACATTTAGTAATTTCATACCTGCTGTAAGTATGTGGAGCAGTAGGCACTTCAGAGTTCAACCACTGTCTTTATTAGGACTATCAGATCTGGGCTGTAAAGTACAGCGGTGAAATCTACTTACCTTCCCTACCGGTTCGGAAGCGCGCTTTTTTTCACCCTCTGCGCATGCGCAGAGGGTTAAAAACATGAACATGGCGACGTCCGGATGGGTGGGCGGAGCCTCGCGCTGCCGCCGCTACCGGTTCTCCAAACTACCAGCGGCCGCCGCTACCGGTACATCCAGACCGGGCCAAACCGGTAGCATTTCACCCCTGGTAAAGTACCAGATGACCAATAGACATGAGAGGTTTTTGTCTTTCCTTTGCTGAAATCTAGAAGCTATCTAGAATTTTGCAGTCCAGATCTGATGGGACTAAACTTAGCTTTGAGATACCATAAATCTAAATTTTCATTATGTATTATAGCTAACAATTATACATCTTTTTACCAATTGTTCTTTTTTACTAATAGTCATATAGAAAACTATAGAGCAGGAGCCATCCTTGTCTTGGGGAGTAGATTGTTTCAGCAAGGGGGAGCTCCACAAAGAATGCTCTCTTTCATGTCTCCTCCCACTATATTATCAGTTGACATTCTCTCTTCACTAGGAGTCATTCTCTGTTCACTCAGATGGCAGGCCGAATCTATCTGGGAAAGGTGATATCATAGCTACATAGTTTTATAAGCAATAATCAGTGTTATTGGCTATAGGGGTGTTTTCAGGTACAGAATATTGCCTATGAGCTCAATAACCAGCACTTGAAACAAACCAATTGCCGACGAAGCTCCTGCAGCAGTGGTTTTGCATGGTTGCAATGAGATTGTCCCTTGAACATATAAATCACTACATTTTGTACCAGATGATCAGTTGAAGTTTTTGGATTCTCAGAGGCAGACCAAAATAAATGAATTACAATAATCTATATGGGACAAGCGAGTCTGTTTGAAATAGCAGTTAAGGCATCAGGCTAGAATCTGTGAGTTCTAGTCCTTCCTTAAGCCCAAAGCTAACTGTGTAATCTTGGTCTAGTCACTTTCTCTCAGTCCTAGGAAGGAGGCAATGGCAAGCCACTTCTAAAGAAAGAGCCGCGGTGGCGCAGTGGTTAGAGTGCAGTATTGCAGGCTACTTCTGCTGATCACCGGCTGCCAGCAGTTTGGCAGATCGAATCTCACCAGGCTCAAGGTTGACTCAGCCTTCCATCCTTTCGAGGTTGGTAAAATGAGGACCCAGATTGTTGGGGGCAATATGCTGACTCTGTAAACCGCTTAGAGAGGGCTGTAAAGCACTGTGAAGTGGTATATAAATCTAAGTGCTATTGCTATTGCTATTAAAAAATCTTGTCAAGAAAACTGCAGGAACTTCTCCAGGCAATCTCTGAAAATCTGACAAGATTGAATGGAAGAAAAAAAAATAGGACAAAGTAAGGACATTAATTATCATCTTCAATGCTGCCAAAGTGGGCAAAGGCCCTCCTACTCATAAGGCCCTATCTGCCTTTCCACCAGAAATTATGAATTTAGGAAGGACCCCAAATTGCAAGTTTGATGTCTGTGAGGAAGTGCAATCCCACTGAAAATCAACAATAGAATAGTATAATCCCAGAATCAGAAGGCTTCTGAATGAATAGCCATCCTATTTTGGTTGAGTCTGCACCTGTTTCTCCCCATCCAGACTTCAACAGCCTCTAAACACTATGTCAAGATTTTTACCACATCACCAATTTGATCCTGGGTAGAGATATGCTACTAGGCTTCAGCCTTATTCTGATTATACCTTATCCTAAATGCTATATATATCGGATGGTAGAGAACTATATATGGTAGAGAACTATATATGCTAAATGCTATATATATCAGGTGGGAGAGAACTAAGCCCTGCACAGATCAAAATAGAGCTTCTGTTGGTCACATCTTTCCACCAACAACTGTACCCACCCACTTGGAAAGGAGTGGAACTACGATGATATAAAAGGAAGAAATGAGTGGAACCTTGAAGGAGATGGTGTTGCTTTTCCAAAATACAAAGGACATCATGGAGAAAGGATTTAAGGAGATTATGGAAAAAATGGAAAACACTATACGAGGGATGATGAGTAAAGATCAAGACACTCAGGGAAAGGAAGAGCCAACAGAAGAAATGGAGGAAAAGATTGAACCAAAGAACCAGCGAACAAAAGAAAACAACAAGGAGGAGATAATAATGAAAATTACAATGACTGATGAAGTAAACCAAGGGAAAAATATTTTAAGAGAGTTGAAAAGAGAATTGGAGATACAGGAAGATACTTTTGAAAGGGAGATAGGGGCTTGGGCAGAAATTTTGGAAACTAGGCAGTGGAAGAGGGTAGAGATAGGAGAAATACTCAGCCAAGAAATAGATGCAGGCAGAGATAAAGATCTAAGAGAGGAATATGGGAGGCAAGTAAAAAAAAAAGCATAGCAATTAAAGTACTGAACTAAATTACGTACTGAAGCGGACAAGAGACGATAGATGATTTTTCTTTTTTGTTGTTGTTTTGATTTGCTTTTCTATCTCTATTTCTTTCCTTTTTTAGGTAGGTGACACAATTAGAAGTTAGGTAGGATAGAAAGAAAACGTCTTTTAATAAAAAGGTGACATGATTAAAAGTTAGAATAAGAGATACAAA
The DNA here is from genome assembly GCA_003457575.1 of Thermophis baileyi. NCBI lineage: Eukaryota > Metazoa > Chordata > Lepidosauria > Squamata > Dipsadidae > Thermophis > Thermophis baileyi. The sequence continues at coordinate 1,082,325 of QLTV01004104.1, read as the reverse complement.
TAAGAGAAAGGGGGAATATTAGTGTATATACTTTTATATAATAAAATAAAAGTAATAAGAGAAAACATGGAATAATTACATAATGATAGACTATAACTTAATATAAATGTGTATTATTATTAGCAATATATAAGTTGGTTGAATGTAATAACTATGATTAATACTATCAGTTTTATTTGTATTAGAATGTATGACACCCAGGTGCCACACTGTTCACGCATTGATATATATATATGTAAAATAAAAAAATAAAAAACTTGGGGGGGGGAGAAAAGAGTGGAACTACTATAAATATGTATTTTAACTTCCAGACCTCATAAGCCTCATAAGACCTGAAGGTTGCTGTTGTCAACATCATCAAAAGTTGTCAAGTAGTCCAGCAGGATAAGGACCTCCCTCCTATCCTTCATCTACATTTTACCACAAGTCATTCATGAAGGCAACCAATCACATTTCATTTCTATACGCTTGCTGAGATTGATGACTCTAGCTAGCCCCATAATCATGAGAAACTGATCTCTTGATTATAAGGGTTGATGGAAATGTTCCTCAGACCAGATCATATCTCTTCTCCGTGGCCAATTATGCAGGTCAGGTCCATATGATCTAGGAGAAGCCCATGATTGTTATGGTAACTATGTGTTCCTGCAGTTCATCTGATCTAAAGAGGAGAGGTTAAAAAAATCACTCAGTATTAGCAGCCCAGAAAAATCTATAATCATCCTGCAGTGAGATCAAGTAGATTTGGAAAGGCTATTATTATGCACTTGGGAAGACAGTAAATGCCAGTATCCCAGCCATTTATCGAACAGTGCTTCTCACAACTTCTAAGGCAGGGGTGGGTTCCAACTTACCTCGCTGCTGGTTTGCTCCCTCCTGCGCCGCGTGGGTGCGCCGTGTGGGTGCGCCATGTGGGTGCATCGCGTGGGCGCACTGTGTGGGCGTGCCGCGTGGGTGCGCCGCATGGGTGCGCCGCGCGGGTGCGCCGCATGTGCTTTTAAGTTATATAGACCTCTTTGTTCTGAAAAGGAATAAGCAAAACATTCAAAAATAAAAGTTGCAGATGATAGTCTACCAGATATGGCTTTCCCCATCCCTATGAATCAGGGGTGGGTTCTGACTTACCTCGCTGCCGGTTCGCTTCCTCCCGCGCTGCGTGGGCACATGCACACATTGCGTGCCGCATGGGTGCACGCGTGCTGCACGCCACGCAGGCGCACCACATGGGTGCACCGCATGGGTGCGCCGCATGGGTGCGCCGCATGGGTGCGCCACGTGGGTGCGCCACGTGGGTGTGCCACGTGGGTATGCCGCGTGAGTGTGCCGTGGGGTGCGCCACATGGGTGTGCCATGTGAGTGTGCCGTGTGGGCATGCCGCGTGAGTGTGCCGTGGGGTGTGCCGCTTGGGTGTGCCACGTGAGTGTGCCGCGTGGGTGCGCCATGTGGGTGTGCTGCGTGGGTGTGCTGCGTGGGCATGCCGCGTGAGTGTGCCGCGTGGGTGCGCCGCGTGGGCGTGCCATGTGAGTGTGCCGCGTGGGTGCGCCACGTGGGTGCGCGGCATGGGTGCGCCATGTAGGTGCGCTGTGTGGGTGTACCACGTGGGCATGCCACGTGGGTGCGCCACGTGGGCGTGCCGCGTGAGTGTGCCTCGTGGGTGCGCCACGTGGGTGCGCCGCATGGGTGCACCGTGTGGGTGCGCCATGAGGGTGCACCACATGGGCGTGCTGCGTGGGTGCGCCGCGTGGGTGCACCACGTGGGTGTGCCACGTGGGGTGTGCCACGTGAGTGTGCCACGTGGGAGCGCCGCGTGGGAACGCTGTGTGGGCGTGCCGCGTGAGTGTGCCGCGTGGGTGCGCCACGTGGGTGCGCCGCATGGGTGCACCGTGTGGGTGCGCCATGAGGGTGCACCACATGGGCGTGCCGCGTGGGTGTATTGTGGAAGAAGAAATCAATGATTGCACCAGGGGTGGGTTCCAACTTACCTCACTGCCGTGCGCCGCGTGGGTGCGCCGCGTGGGTGCGCCGCGTGGGTGCGCCGCGTGGGTGCGCCGCGTGGGTGTGCTGCGTGGGTGTGGCACATGGGTGCACTGTGTGGGCGCGCGTGCACTTTGCGCGTGCACACATGCATAATAACAAAAAATCCGGCGGAAAAAAAACAAAGCCGAAAAAAAGATGGCGACCACATGCACAGTGCCAGAAGTCGGCTTCTGCACATGCTCAGAAGGGAAAAAAAATAAAAAAAAATCAAAAAAATAAAATAAAAAAAGATGGCGGCCCCCACGGACTGGCACCGACCGATCCAGTTCGGTGACATCATCGTGACATCACCAGTGGGCCGCTACTGGTTCGGGAGAACCGGTCCGAACCGGGAGGAACCCACCCCTGTTCTAAGGACTCTGTAGACAATGACCATTTCAACTCCACTGCCCAGAATCACTCTGTAAGGGAGATGGGTTATTTCTAAATGTCATAAATAACATATAAATAAATGAAACTGTCAAGTGCGGGAAATCAGAGTCCAGGCAGCTCAAGCTTGAGTTCTCTACAAGAACCTGAACTACTAACAGCCTGGTCATCTCTTACAGAAACTCCCCTATCCTGAGGTCAAGCCTTATATACTACCTGAAAATTGGCCAGTGGGGAACTCCTTCCCCCTCCTCATTATCTAGCCATGTTCTGGTAATGCATGCTAGTTCCACCCTCTCATCTGTGATTGCATTATGAACAAGGATTTGCTACAGTCAGAGCTGATGTTCAACAACATCAGTCTGAGCCAAAGGAGCCCAGTAGTCCAGGTACTTGGCTCAGTAAGATTGTAGCAATCAGAAGTAGGGAATGGCACTGAGCTTCTAATACTTCCTCCTCTGGAACAGATTATGTCTTAACTGGAAAGACTCAAGACAAGATAACAACAACAACAACAACAACAAGGCAACAAAATGAGCAGCAAGATGAAACAAATGTATGTTATCCAAAACTGTTATCAAAGGATCACATATAATCAATTTTTTCAATCTATTCCTAGAGCTATTTGGATTACAATTACAAGAATCCCCAGGGGATGCATCAGATTGGAGAAAGCTGATATTGATGCAAACCCACATATCTAATGTGGTAGTATTTTGTAACAGAACCTGATATACAACATAGCAAATATTAGCCCTACAATGCAGACCAGACCAAAAACTGATTAAAATACTTTTATTTAGAAAGGGTTATAGTAACACAGTTTTGTAAGCCTGGTTGTGATTCCCCTCCTCCCTCTTTTATATTCAGGTGAATTGGGGGCGGGGTCTATCTGAGATATTTTCATAATTCTCCTTTATTGTTTGGACTCAAACAATGTTTCCCTGTTTCTTTGGTAACTGTTCTTTCCTCTCTTCATCGTCATCCTCTTTACTCTCTATAGGATGTATTTCATATAATTGGCTCACTCAGTGATTTCACAGATACAAGTCAAACTGTGCTGATCCAAATAGTCACCCTCTGTTGACCCAACTATTAATTAGTGGCCAACCTTTTTAGAAATATCCCACATATTGGTTGTTTTCTTTGGACACATTATGCAGAAACTCAGCTCTCTGGAGAAGATTGTAATGTTGGGAAAGGTGGAAAGAAAGAGAAGAGGACAACCAGAAGCAAGGTGGATGGACTCAGGTACAGTGGTGATGAGTGCACCAATGAAATATCTGAAAGTCCAGGTTAGGGGAAGATCATAACTAGGAAAATCTATCTATCACTAAGGGTCAACAATGACTTGATAGCTCATAATCAATTAGTCAACCAATTGCCTGTTTTCATACAACAGATATATTTATCTGCAGAATTTGGTTAATGTTAACTTTTGTTTGGAAGGGCAAATAAGATTATTACCTGCCCTTGTCCAATAGTATAGCTTTTTGCTTATTCCATACCTCCTAATCTCATCTCTCTTTCTTTTTCATACATGCCACAAATCCCATATTACTCATAACACTTGTGACATTTGCTTGTTCATAAGACTATTCATTTATGTGGGCCTGAGCATTTGAGATGTGAAAAGAGAGCTTCAGCTTAGTTGAGTCCCTTTGGCATTCTGGAAAGTTCATTCGTCCTCATTTGCTCATGTATAAGGGAAAGATCTTTTAGGTGCAGACATGAGTATTAATACAAAAAGCCTATTGCAAATATTGAATGAACAAGCCAACCTATCCATCATTTGGGGAGCACTGACAGTACTAGTAATTTTTTAAAGCACTGTGTGTCTAAGATCTCTTGATCTAATCTCCTGTTTCTGAGGCAGCTCCAGCTCTTTTGAGAACAAAGCAAAACAGGTGGAAAATTACATCTGGCTACAAACCAGAGATTCTTAGACAATATCTTTGATTTCCCAATAATTGTATGGGAAAGGTTTGTGCAGCAAAACTGTTCTTAGTGCCAGCTTTCAGGAAGGCGTGTCCCTACCCTACTGCTGAACAAAGAGCTATATAAATACAAACCAAGAAAGTTATTAGGCAAATTACACTCCTTGACAGTAGGTACATTCCTATCTTGAAACTTTATATCGGGTACACTTGAGCTTTGTCTAGGCAGCTGAAGGTTACCTGAAGTGGGGGTGATGATGATTTGGGAAGCAGTGGATGCTTTCAAATGGATGATGGTCTATAGCAATAGCAATAGCAGTTAGACTTATATACCGCTTCATAGTGCTTTACAGCCCTCTCTAAGCGGTTTACAGAGTTAGCATATTGCCCCCAACAATCTGGGTCCTCATTTTACCCACCTCAGAAGGATGGAAGGCTGAGTCAACCTTGAGCCGGTGAGATTTGAACCACTGAACTGCAGCTAGCAGTCAGCTGAAGTAGCCTGCAGTGCTGCACTCTAACCACTGCGCCACCTCGGCTCTTAGTCTAGTGGTTGAGGCACCAGGCTAGAACTCACCAGGAAACTGTGAGTTCTAATCTCGCTTTAGGCATGAAAGCCACCTGGGCGACTTTGGCCAGTCACTCACTCTCAGCCCAAGTCACCTTACAAAAGTGTTGTGGGGAAAATAAGAGAAAGGAGTATTAGGCATGTTCACCACCTTGAGTTAGCTATAAAATAATAAAGGTGGGATAAAAAGTATAAAAATTTAAAAAATCAACAAGTAATGATTCTCTTTTCCTCCTCAATGGATTTTCTTTGAGAAGAAAAATAATCATATACCTGAAAAGAAAATACAGAGGATGAAAAACAGTGACATTTCAGCTAAATTTTAGATTCTAAAAATGAGGTTGGGTGGTTACAATTAAACACTTCTTTTGAAAGCACCCATATCTCTGAGCAATTATGATCAATAGCATTTGAGACGAAGATGAGGTCCATTAACTGAAAGAGAGCCAGTATGATATAATGGCTAGCCTGGCTTTCTACAAGTAATCCCCTCCAAAGGTGGGACTGTAACCAGATACATTTATCTGTTATGTGTTATCAGCCAGCATAAAGAGCCGAGGTGGCGCAGTGGTTAGAGTGCAGTACTGCAGGCTACTTCAGCTGACTGCTAGCTGCAGTTCAGCAGTTCAAATCTCACCGGCTCAAGATTGACTCAGCCTTCCATCCTTCCGAGGTGGGTAAAATGAGGACCCAGATTGTTGGGGGCAATATGCTATGTCTAAGTGCTATTGCTATTGCTATCTGGGGTTGTGTATGTTGTAGTCCAATGTAGTATCTGGACGATGCCCCCCAAGGGAAGACTAACTAGAACAGTGGTGTATTAACCATTAAGCAGACTAAGCACATGCTTAGGGCACCAGGCCCAAAGGAGGCACCACAAAGTTGAGAAAGAAAAAAAAAAGCAATGAAGATTTGTAATTTGTAAAAGGAGGGGGCCCTCAGGGGGGCACCAAGATTTGTCAGTGCTTAGGGCACCAGTGAGCCTTAATCAGCCACTGAGCTAGAATGCTGGACTCAGATGAAGAACTTCTTCAGTGCAGAAACCAATTAGCTAGTTAGCACATGTCCCTTTCTTGAACTAGCAATGAAAAATAAGAAGTATTACTGCAAGAGATTGGGGAGGATTGACTACTCATACATATACCCTTCCATGCATCTCTTTCCTGATCTTTGGCATTCACTGGCTGCTTGACCAACTAGCAAGCTGCCTCCATAATCAGCAGGATCAGAGTTCCCTAGAATAACCCACTGTAAAATAGCTATGGCAGCCATACACACAGTTTTTCCCCACAATACATTTCTCTAAAAATCTTGGGCTCAATGAAGCAGCAGCTCTAGGCAGTGGGTCAAAAAGTAAAGGCTTGGACCAGTTTGCACACATCCAGTCTACCACCCAAAGAGGCTTTCTGATTGTTCCTAGTGATAAGAGTAGCTTGGTCTCAAAACAATCTATCTTAAGGTTATTCTGAAGATGAAATGATAAAGCTCTGTGTAAATCACTCTTGGAGGAATGATGAGATAAAAAAAATCAGAGTCTGCATAGTAAAGGGGGGGGAAGAGGAATCCAAAAATACATACATCAATAAAGCAGTTACAACGACCTCTGTGCAAATGCTATAAATTATGCTGCCCACTATGATTTTATTTGTTTATTTTGATTGATAACATGTTTATTCCAAGGATTCAAGGAGGATTAAAGAAATTGTAAATGAAAAATAAAAGATCAAAGTACAGCAGATAAACATTCCAAAGAAACAACTCACCAGGAAGAAAGGAAAGACAAATTATTCAAATATTAATCTAAGAACAATAACACCAAATGGAGGAAGGGTGAGAAGTTCAGCCCAGATTTTCTAGCAGCAAATGGAAAGAAACACTTTCTGTCATTTTAATGTCTCTTTTTAAAACAGGCAGAATTTTCTGGTCATGATAGACTGGAAAGATTTCGGGAGTTCTCCTTCGGTATCCGAAATTCTCAGGTTGTTTCAGTTCTGCTTTTTATTTAAGTGTTGCTAAACACACAGACCTCCAGCCTAGATTGCAAGTCCATATTAACAACAACAACAACAACAACAACAACCCGCCCGAGTTCTGAATATTTTTTCAGCAAGTTTTCATTAACTTAGATAATTTGAATCAAACCAATGAGATTTTAAGAATTTTCCAAATTGAATTTGGTGGTTGCACTTCTTTAGTACTAAATGGCTTTGATATATGAGTCAATAGCAATAACAATAGAACTTAGACTTATATACTGCTTTACAGCCCTCTCTAAGTGGTTTACAGAGTCAGCATATTGCCCCCAACAATCTGGGTCCTCATTTTTACCCACCTCGGAAGGATGGAAGGCTGAGTCAACCTTGAGCTGGTGAGACTCGAACTACCAAATTGCAGGCAGCCGGCAGTCAGCAGAAGTAGCTTGCAGTACTGCATTCTAACCAATGCGCCACCGCAGCTCTTCAATGTTTGGCCTTTAATGGTTTGATCTTGAAAAGTCTATTTCCCTATGCTTCAAGTAAAAAGACTTCCGGAGGACAGTCCTCTCAGTGGGCTTTTTCATTGGCAGTCGTCACCTTAGGGCAGAGTACTATGCTTGAGAAATTATTGTAGGATTTCTTCTTCTGTTGGAAAAATCCAGAGAAATAATCCCCTTGGTTCTTTTACACCCAAACCTGGTAAAAAGATTCATAAGAGAAAAGTAAAGAAAACGGGTTGCATAATAAAAAAAAGGAAGGATTTGATAAATTTTAATGAAGGTGCCTAATCTTGTACAGTGAAGTTAATGAATACATTTAAGGGAATGAAGATATAGGTTTAATTATGAATGAAAGAGCTAAAATATATCACCAGAAAATATGGAATGGTATGATCTAGATTGTCTTAAGTGCATCTGGGAGTTGTTATCATAGATTGATGATAGATGTCTCAATGAGTGATGAAAATACAAGACGCTTTGGAGGAAATTGGACAACGTTCTGAACAAGTGAAATCAAGAAGGGATTGTGGTGACATGCATCAATGAGTGGGAATGAGATGAACACTTACGGGAAAGTGTAATTTTGGAATCATTTGGAGACCCCAAAATAATTAACAATGGATGTCATTTGGTGAATATCCGCGGAAAAGAACAATCATTTTTGAACAGGTGGTTTAAGCATAAGCTATTCATACATATACACAGAAAATAAATTGAAAAACATGATTGGTTTGATTGCTTATAATAAAAGATATAGAGAATAATTAAAGAATATAAGAATGAAGAGGTTCTGAAAGTGAAATTAAACATTCTTTGGTAGGGTCAAATGATAAAAAGGGACATGGAAGAAAGAAATGAAAGAAAAAAGAACATAAATGTTTAGGAAGAGAAAGTATGAGTCCTGTATGAAAAAATATTAGAAGACAAATTAATCTCCCAAAAGAATGAATGGAAAATTGATGTAAGGAGAGAAGATGTTGCTTCCCATTCTGCTTAGAACAGAGTAAAACTACAACAGCAGCAGCAATATGTTACAACATGTTATAGAAGGGTCTTAGGTTATATTAATGGAAAATGTGAAAATGGATGCTTGGTGAGATGATAAAGGAAAGGACTCTGGATGAGAAAAGATTTTAAAGAATATGTGCTAAAATAAATGAAGGTGAGCAGCAGATGTCTGCACGGAAAAAAAAAGTTGCAAAGAATGCTGTCAAAAAAGTTAACATTCAAAACGTCAGACATAATGCAGCATGGTTTTGGTAGAAGTAAAACATTTTTTTGGAATTGGGTGAAGAAGACTAAACAAAGAGCTTGCAGTAGAGTTACAGAAATCATAAATAAACCCAATGAAATTATTTGAGTTGAAACTGAAATGAGAAAATGCTGGCAGGAGTATTAAAAGATCTGTATGTGAATGACAGCATAATCTCAAAAGCGGAGTTAAAATACAATAAGTGCTATGAATTTTAACGTCAAGAAAAATTAATCAAAAGGAAGTCACAAATAGAAGTAAAATGTTGAAATATTGAAAGACTGCAATGGTACATGGTGTTACGTGGAGAAATGTTAAAACAGTCTGGTTTTGTTATTGAGTTGCTGTGCAATTTGTTTAGTGGGTGTGTGCTTATGACTGTGTCTGATTATCGGAAAGCAATCTATGTTTCTGCCCACTTTGTTATACAAAAATAGAGTAGTCAGGAGAAACATAAAGGCAAATTGAATGCAGTGGGAATGGAGCACATTTGTGTATGTATGCATGCATTTTACTGGGCTGATGTGAATGACTTTGAGTGACATAAATCCCAATCTCTGTATACTGGGTTTAAAACAATACAATCAAAAGACGATAACAATAGCGTTCTGGGAATAATAATCTATATAATTAAAAATCAAAAGACTCCCACTGTTAGTGAGAACAAAATCAATAGCATACCAGGTTCTGAACCATGAAGATCTTTATAGGTGACAGCTAGCACTTTGAATTGACCCAGAAGTCAACCGGCAACCTATGTGTCTCTTGAATTATTGCTTTTATATAAGTAAATTAGACAGCACACATAATTACTTGAGCTGCCGCATTCTGGAGCAACTATAGCTTCCAAATATTATTCAAAGCTAGCCCCATGTACTGTAAAACACATTGACCTAGCCTAATCAAGAGAAGATTAAGAGATGGACAACTATGAGTAGAGCCTCCTCTTCCAGAAGGGACCATAACTGATACATTAGATGGAGCTATATAAAGACCATTCTTGAGTCTATGACTTCAGGAATGTCCCCAAGTTACAAGCCAGTTTTATCCAAGGTAACACAACCCATTCAGAACTAAAGATGGTATTTCTCTAGAACTAGATGACTTCTGAATCCAAAATCACATCTACCGTAAGAAGCATGTCTGGCGAAGTAAGAATAAATCATGCTACAGTATGACTTACTACCACTATAGTCATTGGGATTTCTGATGACTTGTTTATAATTTATGATATACCTGATCCCAGACAATTAGGGTTTATTCAACAAACCGTAATTTAACAAATATTTGCTTAGCAAGAGTGTGAGTTAATTTTATGGCAATTTTAAACATCTAAACCTGGCCATTATTTTCACAAACATTTTATTTTTATTTTGCATTTTATTTTTATTTAACTGTATAGCACATACGATACATCTTGTCAACTTCTTAGTGCATTTGATTAAACTCCTTTTTTCCTAACTGGATGAACGCTGGAATTTTCTGAGCATGGGCATTCTCTCTCCCCAAAAGTTTCATTCCCCCCCCCAGTGATAGCATTGTTTTGACACAAAATGTAGTGAGTCTCCCTGCTGAGTTGTTATGACGTTTCCTTTATGTTTTTCATTTTTTTAAAGATGTTTTGGCATCCTTCATAACAGGTATTGTGAAAAGCCTACTGATGAAACATCTCCTTTTCTTGTACACCTTCTGTTGGAACTTTAATAAACAAACAAACAAAACCAACAATGAGGAATATTAAAGAGATACATGCATACATCCATCTCCTCTCATAACTGCTTGAGCTATTCTTTATATGGATAAAATAGGACATTATAATACAGGTAGTCCAGAGGTGGGTTCCTACCGGTTCTATCCGGTTCTTTAGAACCGTTAGTAAACCGGCGATGATGTCAGAGAGCCAGTTCTGTCAGTGTCTCCGTGGGTGCCGCCGTCTTGGATTTTGCTTCTGCGCATGCGCAGAAGCTATTTTTTTATTGCTGGGGGGGCGCGCCCGGCGCGCCCCTGAGCAAACCAGCAGCAAAAGGTTCCAGAACCCACCCCTGAGGTAGTCCTCTACTTGCAACCATAATTGAGCCCAAAATTTCGGTTGCAAGACAGTTGTTAAGCAAGACAATTAAGTGAGTTTTGCCCCATTTTACAATCTTTCTTGCCACCGTTGTGAAGTGAATCGCTGCAGTTTTAAGTTAGTAACACGGTTGTTAAGTGAAGCTGGCTTCCCCGTTGACTTGTCAGGAGGTTAGAAAAGGTAATCACATGACCCCAGGACATTGCAACCGTCATAAATACATGCCAGATGCCAAGCGTCTGAATTTTGATCTCATGACCATTGGGATGCCAGTCATAAGTCACTTTTTTCAGTGCCATTGTTACTTAAAATAGTCACTAAATAAATGGTTGTAACTCAAAGACTATTTGTATGGTGTTAAATTTGTTGAATCAAAATTTGCCTTACACTGATAATGTTTATTTCTTCCTGAATATGTATAAAATAGTGTTTTGTTTTCAACTAAAAAATGGAGAAATTAACTAGAAGAATCAGGAATAAAATGTTACGATGTGGAAAGTTCCAGTTCTGGGTGCATGCCAACCAACAATATTTCATTTCCCCACCCCCCAAAAGTCATTTATATCTCAGTATAGGTAAGAAGAAGTTGCCATTTCATGCTTTCAAAGTTCTTCCCCACCATATATAGGTCTGGATTCCTCTTACTGGACTAATACTTTTCTTGTGTATAGCTAGAATGGCTGCATTTTGTCTCTAATAGAACCCCCAAATAAATAAATAAATAAATAAATAAATAAATAAATAAATAAATAAATAAATAAATAAATAAATAAATACACCAACAAACAAACAATAAATAAGTAAATAAGTAAATAAATAAATAAATAAATATTCTGATGACACACTGCAGCAGATTTAGCACAGCTAGAAAAGGTCATTTCATATATTTTCCACGGAATTATTTATGATGCTTGTCACATGACTCACTTCAATGTTATTTTGTTCAGCCACGTGTGTATGTGTAGGTATGTATTTCAGTTTATGACATGCATTTTACAGTAATATTTATTCCTGAACCCATGATAAAGAGTATGAATCAAATGAAAGTCAGGTCCACCTGCATCATAATTCCTTACGCATTTTTATGCTCTGTTGATTAAGCCATGATTGACTTCAGCACACTCATAATATTCTGAGCAACAAACACACGAGCACACAATAGATACAAACTTAACGTAAACCGATCCAAACTAGATTGCAAAAAATTCGACTTCAGCAACAGTGTGGTCAATGCCTGGAATACATTACCCGACTCTGTAGTTTCTTCCCCAAACCCTCACAACTTTAACCTTAGACTGCCCACCGTCGACCTCACCCCATTCCTAAGAGGTCTGTAAGGGGCGTGCATAAGCACACCATCGTGCCTACCGTCCCTGTCCTAATGTACCCATATATTCGTAAAATTTCTTGTACTCATAACCATGCTTGTACTCATATATTCACAAACATGTTTATACTTTGTTTATACTTTGTTCGTAATCATACTGTATATACGCTTGACAAATAAATAAATAAATAAAATAAAAATAAATAAACCACACAATCCTATATGGGCAACAGCTACACATAATGCTATCCACAAGGAAGAAAAATTGGAAAACTATATATTGGCACAAGAAGCTGTGGATATTATGGGGTAATAGGAAAGGGAGGGAGGGAAGGAGGGAGGGAGGAAAGAAGGAACAGAAAGAGAAGAAAGAAGAAAGAAAGAAAGAAAGAAAGAAAGAGAGAGAGAGAGAGAGAGAAAGAAAGAAAGAAAGAAAGAAAGAAAGAAAGAAAGAAAGAAAGAAAGAAAGAAAGAAAGAAAGAAAGAAAGAAAGAAAGAAAGAAAGAAAGAAAGAAAGAAAGAAAGAAAGAAATGGCCTAAAACCCTGCTAAGGCAGTTTTAAACCTGCCAGCTGGTCACTCTTCCCTAGCTGAGTGTATTTAGAATAACTTGGCATTAGCAAGTGGGTGTGGATCATTTCCATAGAAACAATCCTCAATAGGCAGCATTGACACTTTCAGATTGCCTCCTTTCTCCCAGCATGCTATCATATTAACATGAACATTCAAAAGAGTTTCATATGCCTGTGCCAGGATCACAGGTGCAGAAACCTACCAAGGCTTTTCTTTTAGGTTTATACCAATTCTCCTATTTCCCCTAAATTCACACCTAGTTAAATTCAATCTCATAGTTAACCAATTATTTGGATATTTTTATTTGCTTTATTTAGTTCCAAAGATAGCAATTGTGTAGTCATAAGGAACCAGTTTTCCTATAAATGTAAAATATTGATTGTCAGTTGATTGTCAGAATTTTGGATTCTTCCCAATGTTGAAATTTCAATATTTGCTTGACATGAAAAGGTACTTCGAAATGATCTATTTTTGAAATGTCAGGGGACTTTTGAGAAAAAAATCCTAATTATCATTTGGGTAACTGAATATTTTATCTCTTGCTTAGCTCCAACAAACACAAATATTTTTTAAAAAAAGATGTAAAGATGTAAAAAGAATTTACAAGCAAATTCAATAATTGCATGAAAAATTATCACTGAATTAGGTAAACACCAGCAGCTACAATCTTTGTCCCTCTATGCTAATCCAGACATGTGTTTTTTCCCAGTTAGTTTGAAATAAAGTATTACTACATTTAATAAAATGCTTATGCTTAGAGCCACAAAGGTATTTTCTGGTACAACATGGATTTGCATCTATTCCACATTCCCAATATGGCACGTCAAACATATTTTTAAAATCCACATTAACCAAGACTTTATCGTACCAAAAATATTTAGGCCACCCAAATCCCAGGTCATGTCCTCCTAACTCCAACAGCCTTTTATTTCTCAGCAGCACCCACTCTTTCATTCAAACCAAACAGCAAGCCGCGAAATGTAATTTAGATAGACCCAATCCACCTCTTTCTTTTGCATCTTGTAACACCTTATATTTAATTTGTGGTTTATTTCCCCTGCCATACAAATTTAGACATATCCTTTTACCATTCTTTAAATGGTGCATCAGTTGTCAAAACAGGTATTCACTGGAATAGAAACATCATTATAATCAAGACAGTTTTCCCTGACCAATACCCTCTAGATGTTTTGGCATTTTACAGCTCCTTTCATTCTCTTATTCTTTGGTCATCAGCTACATCAACCTGGCATTTTGTGCGACCCAATGCATCTGGAGAGAAGCAGGGTTGAGGTTGACTGACTTAAGCCAACTCATTTGGTGATATTTGACCATTGGCCTCATAATTCTTCCTTAATGATTTCCCAGCTAAATATCAATGTTGTAATTAGTTATCAGCTTTACTTTTGAGTACACACCAAATGATCTTTCTTGAGCAATCACAGCAGATACGCAGGCAGGGGTTCCTGGCAATGTTTATTAAAACTGTGTTGGCTTTTTGCTTGAGGCCAAGCAGCTAACTTGATTGTACAGACTGAAAACAGGATCAGCTCCAAGCCTGGAGGCAAGGTTTATCTTTAGGTAGCTGGCAAAGGTAGCTCTCTAATGCCTCCTTAGATCATTAATCTTAATTAATTAAACACATGAAGAATTGTGTTAATGCAGAAATAGAAGTAGCCTTATCACCTAGGCCAGTCTTGGATATGGGGGAAGGGGGCTAGTCATTTTCTCTCCGCTTTGGTATTAGAAAGGTTTTGACACCTCCAGTCTACCAAAGGCCTCAACTCTAATTGGCTTTCTCTTATACTTGGACTTCAATGTAATTATCCCTGGAGATGGCGACTGTAAGTCTGGGCATCATCTTTCCTTTTGTATGGTTCTTCTGCAATACAAAAGGAGTTCAGTTGAATGTTTATTTTCCTTCCCTACAAAGTAGATTGCTTGAATTTAACTCATAGCAATAAGCTTTGGCAAGGCAACATATGCATCTCATCACATCAAAAAGCACAGAAACACCCACCCCCCAAGGCATTTTTTGTCAGAAGCAAATATATGACCATCCATTTTAAAAGCAGGTGGAATTGTTCTCTATTTTGTTTTTGTTTTCAAATTCTTTGTAATACATTGACTGGATGGGAGAATCATTTGATAGAGGGGGTAACTTTGGGACAGCCAGAATGTTGCATTTAGAAAAAGATAGCCGAGAACAACAGAGGATATGGCAATGCTGCCATGATGTCATGAGGTAGGTGGAGCTAAAGTATTCACATTTTTCAAATACTTTTCTTTGTAAGTTTTTCTTTCTTTATTCACATCCCATTGGGGGAAGAAGTTATTTAGTCATTGAAAGCCAACTAATGGGACAATCTATTTTTGCTCTGAAGGTGCTCATAACTCAAGAAGCAGTTATTCTCCGTGTGGTTCTTAATTTTTCTTACTACTTATTAACAGGTTTCCTGGCTGCAATTCATCCATAGCATTGGTTGCCTCCTTGGATGATTACTAATTTCACCATAAAGCTTCCTAATTTGCTTCAGCGATCTCGTAGATATAAACATGCCTGAGTCTAGTGAATTCCCATCATCCTCTGAGTCACAGAAATTGACTGTTGTAAGATGAAGAGCTGGGCTGAGGAGGCCTAAGGGACTATTTTCCTAGTTTGGCTGTTAGGAAAAGAATTTGTGTTCCACCTCTTCCCGTCCTACAGACCTGGCTGTGCAGTACAAGGATGATTAAATGCAGTGCTAGTGTCCTGAGTCATAGCAAGTGCATGTGAACTTTCTTCTGAGGTTAGGGTTCAAGATGAGAAGGGGAGAGGTTTTACTGAATACCTGCAGATTTGTTCTCCAAAAGCTCCTGGCCAATTGTCTCCTCTGCATGTTGTTAAAGCCTAAGAGAATGCTTAGTAGATATAATAAGATTTGGAATTAATCTACACAAAAATGTTAAAGCACAGTTAAATATCAAAGTCCACGTGTAACAGGTACCTATGGCTTTCATTACAGATATAGGAATATCTATCTCTTTAGCACAATCTGGATCAACATTACTACCAAAAGTAACTGGGATGTTTAATTAAAAAAAAATTCAACTTTTTCTCTTGAGTTACCAGGATTTTATTACAGGCACTCTGGGGAGAGACAATAAGTCCCCCTCAAATATATTCACAGTAAAGATCTTCTGTGCTTCCTGCAGAATACACAACAATCCTTTATTTTTGGGGGGGGAATGTGTAGTTCTGGGATCCCCAGTGTAGCCCCTGTAAGCACCTGAATGTTCACTGATATATATTGTAGGTTCCTAGTCCCAAAGTTAAGGGTTAGCCTCTGGCATTACAATGCTTCTGGGGCCCAAAAGGAAAAATAAAAAAGATGGGTGCTGAAATTCCCAAGTTTTGAAAGATGATTATCTGTCTTCAAAAAAACAGGGGGGGGGGGAGGAAAAAAAAGGAGTAATAGGGACCATCCCATTGGGACGGAAAAGGAGAATCTAAAAATGTGGCAGATAGCATTCTGGAAAATCAGGCTATAATGTGGCCCCAATGTACCTATTTTGTGAATTGAGACACACACTAACACCCCTTTTAACCTTTCACATATTTTATCTGATTTATGTTTGACTGTTAAAATAGATTTTTCATTTTTCAGAAAATACAGAATGTGTATTGTTTCTAATAGACTAAATTACACTTACTGTATAAGTTATCATTGTTTAAAGACATGGAATAAAAACCCAAATGCTGCTATATTGACTCAAACAATAATCCTTAGCTGTTTCTATTGTCCCAAACCGTCTTCCATTTAGTATTATTAGTATTACTAATTTAGTATTTTTTTTTTAGAAATAGTCCTGCTAAAGTCAATAGTTCCCTTCAGTTCTCCACTCATCATTATGTTGTAAGGAATATCCTTCTGGGTTCAGTTCCAAGTGGGGAAAAAGACACTGGATTCCTGGAAGTTGCTTGGAAAGAAGGTTTAATGGTGGACAGGAGCACATGGCAGGGGCTCCTGAACAGAAAAGGTGGATCACATGCTTCCAGATGTTGGGTGAAGAGAAAAGGGAGGAAAAGACTGAGTCTCCTGGCTTCACGACCTCTGTTGGGCCCCACCTCCCAGTCCCCTGCTCCTGTACAGAAATGCATCCCATTGGCTGTCAGACTCCCATGGGGCAATTCTGTAGGCTGTCCTGAATACCAAGCTAGTTTGAGTGCTGGCTGATGCAATCTTCCCAGGTGCCATGAGGCAGAGGGCTAATCCTATCTTTGTTATGTAGAATAGACTGCCCATTGACAAAGGTGGGGGGATGAGTGAGCTGGGCCATTCCTTGATGGCCCATCGACAAAGGTGGGGGCTACCAAGAGTGAGTCTGTTTCCTTTCTAAAAGCATGTTTCTCAACCTCTCCAGGGATCTTCTACACAATATTCTGCCTTTCCAATCCTTCCCAGGACATTTCATTTTTTCCCAGGAGAGGGGTGGGTGCTAACTTCCTACAATTAATTAAAAACATGTTTCCATTCTAGCCTAGGAGGCTGAAGTGCCTCTTCAACCAAATTCTTGGGAAATTGTACTGCTAAAACTAAGAACATTCTTCAATAACTTATTCTGGAATTGACAGATATTCCTTCTTGAGTAAAAAGAAGATTCTGCAGAGGTGTTCCATTTATACCAGAAGGATGCCTTCCAAGACCTTCAGCCTGGAAGATTTCATCCTTTCTAGCCAACTTGCTGGGGGAGGGGGGGGTTGGAATAGCACCTGCTTCCTGTCTTTCACAACAAACAAGCCAGGAAGAGACACTTTATCATGGTGGAAAAGATTAACATTGATCTGTATGCAACTTTTACAGAGCTCTTGTAAAACTTTCCAGTATCTGTCCTCAAAATATCCCTCATCTGCCTGGTGTAGGTGGAAGGAGAGGAAGACATTTATCTTAGGTCAGCAAATTAATCAACCTCAAGTGTCAAGACTGACTGACAACAGCTCTTTGGGGATTAGGAAAATTACTTCCCAGGTACACATCTCCTATTGTAGCTGTTCTTTTTAAAATGGGAGATGCCAGCAACTTCACCTGTACAGTATGATGATCTGTCCCCCTTATTTTGAAAAAGAGGAAGATTGTCAGAGAAATAAAAAAAAAAAAAAACTACATCCAAGGTGTTTTCCTGGATATTAATGAGCAGGAAAATTATTATAGAAGACAATGAAAGGAAACTACTACAACAAGATGGATGGAGGAATTTCAATCTCCCCACATAGTAGCTTATTGAATCCTGATTTTACAGTTGTGTACTTTGGGTTGCTCACTTTAGCAGTAACAGCCAGTACATGAACCACACCCAGATTTTGTGAACAATTTGGTCATTTTTCTTCACGTCTCTCTCCAGCTTTGAAAACAATTGCCTCTCATTATGTGAGGATTACCAGATCTGGGTTGCAAAAATACAGACTGTGAGAAAGCAGCAGTGTTGATCTAGTGATCATCAACATTTTTGCAGCCCCCATCAGATACAGGGACTTACAATTGGTCACTTAGTGACTACTCAAAGTTACAACAGATCTAAAGAAGGGGACTTATGATCTGGATCCACAGTTAAAACAATACTGTATTTTTTTAAAAAAATAAAAATATATTAAAAGAGAGAACCATATAAAAAGAGCCATGGTAGCGCAGTGCTTATCATGCAGCATTGCAGCCTAATTCTGCTGACTGCCAGCAGTTCGGCTGTTCAAGTCTCACTGGCTCAAGGTTGACTCAGCCTTCCATCCTTCCGAAGTCAGTAAAATGAGGGCCCAGATTGTTGGGGGCAATATGCTGACTCTGTAAAGCACTTAGAGAGGGCTGTAAAGTACTGTGAAGTGGTATATAAGTCTAAGTGCTATTGCTATTGCTGAAATACAATGTACTGTTTGAGCTGCTGAGCTGTACTGGCATCGGTCATTCAAGGCAGTAAACTAATCATTTAAAATATTCTCTATAGTGTTACTTCAGTGGTTTGGGTTTCCCACTTGCTTCTATTAACTGAGCCCTTGACTTAAGTGGACAAAGAGAACAGGGAGAGAGAAATTACATTGATAAGAAGATTAAATGATAAGAAATGAGGATTTAAATGAAATTGTACCCAAGGCTTTTCAAGAGTTTAAAAGAGTTATGAACATACAATCTACAAATTCTAGAAATTGTAGTCCAATGACCTTCTCCCTACCACCACCACCACCACCACAAAAACATTGGAGAACACTGATTGGTATTCACACCTCGATGTTATGATTGTATATAAGCTGTATTCCTTATCTGTGAGTCTTGAAAAAAGGGTTTTCATCCTTCAAAATGTATTGCAATGAAAAGATTTCTGAATAAGCCTGGATTTGGGTTTTGCAACATACTAACTGCATAGCTGGTGGCAAGGCCTGGAGAGCACAGAGACAGGATGGTATTTAATTAAAAGGATGAGAGGCTTGAGGCACAGGTAGGACTATGCATACTCCATTTTCTCAGTCATTTACATATTCAGAAAGCAGGGAATTTCCCAGGTTTTCCCAGATATTTGATCTGGTGACCTTCACAACCTTTGGGGGAGTGTCAGTGCCAAGGCCCTAGAGTGGGTGGCAGCATTACTATGGTAATTTTGCTTATAAACTAATGAGCACAGAGGCTTGGCAGAATTTCAGATTGTGTCAGGCAGGCAGCAATCATTGTTTGTGAAAAGAATATTCACTCAAGGCACTCAAGGAACAGAGCTTGCTAGGCATAAAGAGTACCTGAAGAGTATTTAGGAACTCTTTGTAATTTTTGGATCACCATGGCTCAGCAATGGACCAGCACATGGATAAACGTGGTCTGGCTTAGAAACTAAGCAAGCATAGTTTTAGGTAATATTTATTTCAATTCCTCTAGGGCAAGTGTATCTCAAACTTGACAACTTTAAGATATGTGGACTTCAACTATCAGAATTCCCCAGGCAGCCATGAATTCTGGGAGTTGAGGCCTTGCCACCAGCTATGCAATTAGTATGTTGCACATCTTAAAGCTGCCAAATTTGAAAACAATGCTCTAGGGCAGGGATGTCAAACTCACGTCGTCACAGCGTCGTCATGTGACTTTTCCCCCCTTCACTAAACCGGGCGTGGGCATGGCCAGCGCGTGACGCATCCAGCCTGCAGGCCGGGAGTTCGACACCCCTGCTCTAGGGAATACAAAGACCATAGGCTAAATTGGGAAGCTGAAAAACATCCTAGAAGAATGTAGAGGTAACTCACTTCCATACTGCTAGTGCATGGACATGAAACTATCATGAGTGGAGCATGACTCAAAGAACATGTTACCTTTTAAAATGCAACACAAAGAGAAAATGCAATAAATATAGAAAGGGAGACAGGGAAAAAGAACATTACTTATTGTAAGCCACCTTGAGTCACCTCTTGGGTGGCGTATAAATTTCATAATAAGGGGGGGGGGGAAACCATGCCGTTATGGCAGACTACAGATCCTGGTATATGATTTATATTTACATTTTTCCTCTTTCCACCCCATCCCTTTCTCTTTTTGTACTAGAGTTACAATTAAAATGATACATATCAGCTAGGATGTACAAACCTTAGTCGAATTCAAACATTTTGTTGATGATTGACAATAGAAAGCACTAAAAGATAGGCATCAGAGATGGTGATCTAAGGTGAATCTAGGGCTTGGAGGGCAATGGTCTTCTACCTTTCTGTCAAAGGATGATTTATTATTTGCCAAGCTTCAATAGTAAGGCTCTAACTGTAATGTTTTCCACTGAAGTGAATAGAGATACTGTATATGTAAAACTTAGTACTTAATTTCCATGCTGTTTTATTGTTCAGATAGCATTCAAAGAAGGTAAAACATCCATCAATTTGTCCACAGAGGATGATAATCAGTGACACATCCTATAATGCTGCAAATACTAATTTCTTTAAGCCCTGGATCAGATATAGACAGTGTATCATAAGAAGATTATAGCAGAAAAGAGGAAGTTTAGTAATCCTTCTGCAAATACCGTAACATTTTCCACTTTGGGGGGTCTGACTACATTTTGGGAAAAGAAAAAGACTGCTTTTTTGGATATTTCCTCTACAGAAAAAGTTGCCTGAAGTTAGAAAACTACAAGAAACTAAGAACTGGTAAGGTTAAATCCTGACTCTGTAATATATTAATTTCTGGGAGGGAGGCCGCTGTCATTATTAACATGGCCAGGCATTAATATGGTCCCAATCCCTGGTCTGCAGCATGCCAGAAACCGGTCCGCAGAAACATCTGCGGGATACAGGCAGCACATGAAACCACACCCCCTCTGGTCCGCAGAAAAACCTCTTTCCATGAAACCAGTCCCTGGTGCCCAAAAGGTTGGGGGCCACTGCTGTAGTTCACTTGGTCTCCTTAGAATCTTTTAAAAAGATGTGTTAAGGTATGTGCAGAGTAACCCTTGAGTAACAAGGATATGCACATAGAAACGTTACGATAGTAGATATGAATAACTATTCAGCCACACACAGATACACTAAATTGAGTTAAAATTTACTTTAAGAAATAGCACAGTCCAATAAACAGTCCAGGTCATACACGTTTAAATCCGTAACTAGCTAGAATAACAGTCCAGAGAATTACAAGCTTTTACAATTACAGAGTCTTCTTACCGGTTGCCTTTGTCATTCACAGTTAACAAAGATATTACAATATAAACACAGCTCAGATACAACAGAGACTAGAATATCAAATAGAGCATGTCAGAGAGAATAAGCTATGATCTCTAGCTCCCTCTTATGGCAATTTGCAACACAATCAACCAATCAGAATATAGCACAAATCAATACAGTGATTTTGTTTTAAACATACATACATACATTGTTGGTTTATATATTGCCAACCCAACTACATGGACAGAGACCTAACAAGATGTCTGATTTTTATGTTGATATAATACTTTCTTTTCTTGTCTTCTTTGGGTATGTAGAAATGAGACAAAGGGTGGGTAGATATAATCTTCTAGATATTGTTGCACTATAGCAGACTTGGACAATAGTGGGAAAGGAAGCTGGTGAGTAACAGAATACAGATTCCCCCAACTTTTCTGGATCCAAATATCTAAGAATATTGGAATGTGAAGTCCAAGGTATGTAGTGGGCACCAAGAGGTAGAACGCTGCCTGGGGGTGCTGCTGGCCTGACATTACCTTTCTAAAAAGCTCTGATGCAACTCTGATCTGCTTTGTTTGTGATCCAGTCCTTGCCAAACAGAATGGAAGCGGAAAGTGGACTATTGATACTTCCCCACCCAATGTGCTGTAAACATTGCTTGGGAGGGAATCATTACACCATCTTCCAATCCTTTATATCTGCAGATGCAAGCACACATACACAGGTCTTTGGGAGGTCACGGATGGAGAGAGCACAATGTGCAATCCCTGGAGTTATCTCCTCCATCCCTAACAATGCTTGGCTAGTTGCCATTCCAAACTGCCAACTGAAGACGTCCTTTTCATCTGACTGTTTGCTTAGCCCCAAACAGCTGTCGGCTGCAAACTGATCAAGGGGCATTCTAGGTCGGTGCTTGTTGAGGGCAGGGTGGGAGTGGGGAGGGGGGGAGAGGAAGGGTGTCCTTTTTCAGCCCTCAGGCAGAACTAAAGCACCTGAGCAATTGTTTATACAGTAGAAGTAGGCAAGAATTCACAAACAACCAAGGAAGAAAGGCCTAATCCAAGATAGCATGCTGCCCAGGTTCAGGGGAAAGAGAATGGGCACACGACAGAGCTATTCCTTGGGAGAGAGCAGAGGTGGGTTCCTACCGGTTCTAACTGGTTCTTTAGAACCATTAGTAACTCGGCGATGACATCTCGGAGCTGGTTCCGTCGATGTCTCCGTGGGCACCACCATCTTGGATTTTGCTTCTGCGCATGCGCAGAAGCTATTTTTTGATTGATGCGCGTGTGCACGGCACGACCCTGAGCGAACTGGCAGCAAAAGGATCCAGAACCCACCCCTGGGAGAGAGCCCAAAACAGCTCCAAACCCATCCAAGGATGGCCAACAATTTGCCAGCAGATGTTTTGAACTCTCTCAGAAGTTCTCTCTAGAACATTTTTAGAAGCAGAACAATAAAAAAGGATTTTTACATGAACGCTGCCTTATGTCCTATTAAAATGCAAAGGTATCTGCTGCCCTCTTGGCCTCTCAAAGAGTTCCTCTCTCAGTGAACTTTCCCACTATGTGGGAAAGAAACTCTCCACACGGGGGTCTCCGTCAGATCAGAACAATAAGCAGAGTCACAGAGAATCCTGAGGCACCTTGAAAGATAATATTTCAAATTACACAGTCCATTACATCATATGTGTAAAGCATTATTTTGAGGGAAGTATCTATACACATATGGTTGGATGTGTATAGGAAGGGGAAGAGTGAAAGAAGAAACAAATATGGAAGGTACAGAACAACAACAGCACTCCAAAACTAGTACTGTGTTGGTATGACATGATTCTTTCATTGATCATCAACACATTTAGTGTAGTAAGAAATCTTGGCAGTGTTTATTTAATCTTTAAGAAGCAGAGTTTCTTACATTCTACTTCAGCTGTTTCATAAGAAAATGAGGTTTTTCTAGTGGGCACCTGAAAAATGTCTAGACAAATTGAAGTGTTCCTCACTGGTTTTAATATATTGCCATTTCCAATGTCAGGTCTTGTGTATATTTATCAATTTTTGTAGGAACTGTAAAGGGTACTTCATGTATATCACTATAAAATCATTGCTGACAGGATTACAGAGGGTTTTTGTTTGGTTGTTTGTTTGTTTGTTTGTTTGTTTGTTTTACTAAAAACAGCTTCTGAGGAAGACCATGGATATGTTCCCAATACCTTTCATTTATTATGGTCGGGAAGAAAGGTCATTTGAATACTCTAAGGATTTTATCCTTACTGAGATAGTAAACTTGCCTAGGATTTGTGCCATTTCAAAATGCTAGGAGGTGGTTACATACAGTCCTATACCTACAAGAGGTTCAGGCTTGGAGCATTCATCCCGTTTGTAATCTGAAGTAAAAACTGACAGTGAATAATTCAGCAAAAGTCTCCACAGCTGAACTATAAATAGGTTGGATTTGATAAGCAAAGGAAAACAGGATGTCACTAAGTCAATGGGGTAATTGATAAAAAAAATAGCTATTTGGATATGATAAGGTTCAAGAGTTGATAAATGTCATACTGAAAGCAGTGAGGGAGAAAGAATCACACAGGGATCCAGAGAAAAACAGAGGCGGGGGGGGGGAGGTAACTGTGCACTCTCACATACAATCAGTTTTAGGAAGCCCTACCCAGTAGAGAATGTTTAAGACCAATTTGATGGAACAAGACTCAAGGCATTCTCTCTAGGATTCCCTGTCATATGGAATACACTTCTCTGAAGGAATGTGTAGGTGAGTTCCTCATTTGAAATTTAAAGATCTTGTGAAACCATCCTGTTTCAAAGGGCTTTTAACCAGGGGTGAAATTCAAAATTTTTCCCTACCGGTTCTGGGGGCGTGGCTTGGTGGGCGTGGCAGGGGAAGGATACTGCAAAATCTCCATTCCCACCCCACTCCAGGGGAAGGATACTGCAAAATCCCCATTCCCTCCCCACTCCTGAGGGAAGGATATTGCAAAATCTCCATTCCCACCCCACTCCAGGGGAAGGATACTGCAAAATCTCCATTCCCACCCCACTCTGGGGCCAGCCGGAGGTGGTATTTGCCGGTTCTCTGAATTACTCAAAATTTCCGCTACCCGTTCTCCAGAACCAGTCAGAACCTGCTGAATTTCACCCCTGCTTTTAACTAATGTGGTTATTTAGACATTAATGTTGTACTGAACCTAAGGTGCTTTTTCCAAAAGGCAACTGGACTTTCTTGGGGTTTTTTTTTTCTTTGAAAATGTTTTGCTTCTCATCCAAGAAGCTTCTTCAGTTCTAACTGACTGGTGGGGAATGGAAGGATTTATATCCTTTTGTTGTACTGAAGTTTTATTGCTTTAAGGATTTTTTATATGATGAATATATTCGTGTTCGAAATGTAAGTACTAATATGGTATTTTACTTTATATTTACTTTATATTTGCATTTTGTCCTTTGCCTTAGGTCTGACCCTCCTCCAAAAAGTTAACAGCTGTATGAAAAAATAAAAATGCCTTTATGTCCATATAGGGACATATAGGGGCATATATCCTAATTTAACTGTAGTGGCTATGCGCAACCAAAGAGCTTAAGCATTCTTGCCAATGGAATTGGTGCAACAAGAGGTCTCTCATTACTTCTTTTACCGCTCTTCTTTCCTAAGATCAACATGAAAACAATACCCTACATTGGAAAGATGCTGACTGTTACCAAAGAAACAAGCCAAGTGTCAAGCGTTGTGAAACTCGTAATTAGTTTGAAACAGGATTGTCTGTTTGCAATATTACCCGGTGAATGTTAGCTGAATTTGTGCTGGGGTTAATGCAGTTAATGAGGCTGAGATGAAACCTCACATTGGTCATATCTTCAGCATCAGACTACACATTACATAAATGCTGTCATATGGCATTCTGTGATTTAAAAAAAAAACTGCAAAAAATAACCGCAGGGCCATTTGATGATGGGGATTAGGGCGACCTGAAGTGGAAATATCTTTTTTTTTTCCTATGCTGAGATGTCCAAAAACTGCTGACAGTTGATCCCATCTGCTCACATCTACAATAGTCCTGACTCTGATTGCTTTCTCAGTTCTGCTATATACAATGTTAATAAAAGCACAAGGTAAAATTCTTCATTTAAAACATAATTGGACCTTTCCCCATCCCCCACTCCTGTAAAATATGCAGGTCTGCTGTAATTTATCAAAATAATATTTTGACTACTAAAATGCTATATTCCTACTTGAACACCCTTCAAATGTGTTGAACTACAATCCTATTATCCAGTGGTGAAATCTAATTTTTTTCCTACCGGTTCTGTGGACGTGGCTTGGTGGGCGGTGCTTGGTGGTCATGTGACTGGGTGGACGTGGCCAACTTGTAAAATGTGGTGAAACTCACTTAACAATGCTCTTGCTTAGCAACCAAAATTTTGGGCTCAATTGTGGTCATAAGTTTTCTTTCTTTCTTTCTTTCTTTCTTTCTTTCTTTCCTTCTTTCTTTCTCTCTTTCTTTCTTTCTTGCTTTCTTCCTTTCTTCCTTCCTCTCCTTCTTTCTTTCTTTC